>JACEIK010001320.1:191587-217677 GCA_018107945.1 Datura stramonium
CGTCCCGTCCCGTCCCGACCCGTTAATATAGTGGGACGGGATGGGACTATTGGTCCATCCTGGTTCATCCCGACCCGGCTTCCCGTCCCGCTTCTCCTCGTCCCGTTCCGTCTCGTCCCGGTCCGTCCCGTCCCGGTGAAATGACCAGCCCTAATAGGAACTGACAGGATAGCTGGGGTTTCAGATGTAGCATCCTTAACTCTAACTAGATGGTAAACACACAACTTTTAGAGATCATCTTTCTAGCCTTGAGGTAGGAAATAAAATGACCTACAGGCACAATTGAACTACCCTTCCACTCTAGGACTGACTCACTCGGAAAGCAGAACTCTATGGCACGAGTTCTACAATGCACTGAGGCATAACATGCATGTAGCCAATCCATGCCAAAGATAACATCAAAATCTTTCATGGCTAGCTCTACTGAATCTACTGAGGTGACTTTCTGGAGGATCGTGACAGGGAAATTTTTGTATACTGGTCAAGCTATAATTGAATCACTGATTGGAGTAGAGACTGAGAAGGGTTCTGATAGGATTTCAAGACTGACTCCAAAACTACTAGCAACATAGGGCATCACAAAAGATAAAGTAGCCACTGGATCTAACAATGCATATACATCAAAGTGGGATACTCACAACATACCAGTGACCACATTTGGTGAAGTCTCCTGCTTCTGACAAGATGCGAGGGCATAAAACCTGTTCTGGCGCTGACCACCACCTGCACTGGTGGATGTACCTTGCTCAGCTGGAGCCATTCTAGTGTTCCTGCTTAAATGGTAGCATGAGTACGACCCCTACCATCACCGTGTTCGGCCAACAGACACTCCCGGTGCCTGTGTTCGGATTTACCATACATAAAGCAGATATTTGATCCAATTAAGTACTCCCCTATGTGATTCTTGCCACACTTTCCACAGATCGGAAAGGTACGCTCTACCTGCATGCTCCTCTGTCCCCTCTAACCTGATGCTCTGCTCCTCTGGTCACCCCGCGATCTAGACAGAGCACTGGCCGATGATGGCGTTGGAGCTAATGACCTCGGACGGGACTGCTGATGATGTCCGCCTCCCGGCCTTTGCTGGGAGAACCCGAAACTATCTGTCATAGCCCTCTATGCTTCCCTCTCCCTCAAATGTGTTGCCTCCATCTGCTGGGGATACAAAACCAATCGAGGAAAGTCGATGTCCTGATGAAGCATGCGGTCCTACAATCCTTGATCAGGTAGTCTGTTTCTCCGTGCACAAAATTGCTCACCCGATCTCTCTGATCAGCCCCTATCTCTATTGCATATTTGAACAAGCTGGTGAACTCTAAAGCATATTCCCAAACCGTCATATTATTCTGGCTCAGGTTCACAAACTCAGTTGCCTTAATCTTCCTCATCTCACAAGGAAAGAATCGATCCAGGAATGCAGTAAGAAACTCATCCCAACCAATGGGACCTGCTCCAACTGCTCTTCGATCCTCCTACTATCTGAACCAGATATGAGCAACCCCTTTCAACTGGTAAGAGCCTAGGTCTGCGCACTCCTCCCCTGTCACCCCCATAATTTGGGTGATCTTTTGGATCTCATCAATAAATTCGTGTGGATCCTCATCCACCTTCGATCCGAGGAATTTCAGAGGGTTCATCCTAAGAAAGTCCCTGACTTTTGCCGCTGCTGCATTCCCATTCTGGGAACATGCACTATCGCCTACTAGTTGACCTGGGCGGTCATTGCCAGTGCCAACATCTGGATGGCTACCTTAAACTCTGCATGGGCAACCTGCTCGGGCATATGATCTTCGGGGGCTGGTGGGGCCTGTTGGTGCCCATCTCTGTTGCCATTCTCATGGCCATTTCTATTTATGTTTCTTCTTCCATTAAATCAGTGAGGAGGCATGATTCTGCAAATACGTATAGCACGAGTTAGAAGGATAGAGAGACATTTCATTGCACAACATAGATCATGAAAGATGAAAGTTTCCTAAAACATTTCACAGCCTCTTCATCATAAGTGTGGTGCGCTTCACACCCATGAAAAAGACTCTAATTAACATGGGTTTCAGATTCCCAAGGACACTTCAGAACCTAATGCTCTGATAACAAGTTTGTCACGACTCGAACATAGGCCTGGATAGAGACACCGGACAAAGAACTACGAGAGACCCCAAGTCGACCTAGGGCATGAACATAACGGCTAAGAGCATAAGCGAAAACTTATAAAAATAAAACATGCTTAAGCGGAATTCTGCAAACATATCAATCTAAAACAGAATCAACATTAACAAACTAATTTTCTACATATTTTCTGAAAAACCCCTAACATAAATGATGAGCTAATTGGACAACATCCCCAACTAGCCATATTTTGCCCATGCTTTACTATGTTTTGAGAATAAACTATACGTGTTTGCATGTGTTTATGTTATATATTTGTGAAAAAATGCTAATGCACATGATGAGATGCTTTCAGGGCTAAAAATGATAGATTTGGGTGTATTTGAGGCTTTTGGAATGAATATGAAGAAGTTGAATTGCACAAAATGAAGGTTGAAACATTTAGCACCGATGGACACACTAGCGCAGCCAGCAACGCGGCGCACTACCATGCCAATGCGACTAGAGGCACGACGCACATGTCCTTCAGCGCGATGCAGCGCGTTATGCAACAGGACTTTGGCGCTACGCCATGCGTGAGGCGCCGGCCTCTAGATCCGGTGGATAGTACCTTAGAACCGACTAGAGAGTCTAAATTTTGTTTTGTTTTGTAGTCATTGAGTCATGAATTTGCTCGATGTTGGATGGATGATTACTGCCCTAAGGGTAAATTAGTCATTAGGAGGAACAAGAACTTGGACCTTACGAATGTTATGTGCTTCACTTTAGGTATCATTGAGACTTTATAAATTTCACTCAAAAATGCATGAAAAAAGGGTAGAAGTACTTAGTCTTTTGGAACTTGGCTCTTGTACTTGAAAATATGAGCTTAATTATGTTATGCATGCAATATGGTTGTATGTGTTTATGTGATCTTGATTTCCGTTGTTAAACCATTTTGTGCCAATGTGTGAGGAATTTTTTTGATATACTCCATTCTTGTAAATCGATGTCTAGAACTTGCTTGGTGTGTGTGCAAGCGAAATAAGAATGATAAATTTAGGAAGTGATATAGGCGTTTCTTTGGTAGTCTTATTTTTATTCTCTTTTACCTACCTTGATTGGAATTATCCTAGTTAGCTATATTTGAACCTTAGCCTATTCTTTTGATAGCCATATTATAAGCTTAATCTCTTTTTGTTCTATTGACTTTTATTTGAGCCAAATGACTCCTAGAGCACTTTAATAAAAAATCTTTCATGAAAGGAGCTTAAGTGGAAAGTGAAGGGAAAAGCTAAAAAGTGTGGAAATTAGAAGAAAAGAAAAGGGTGAATATTGGTAAACAAGGAGGGTGATGTTAGTGAGAAAGCAAAAAGAAGAAAGAGCTTTGGGAAAAAAATTGATGATAAAAAAAATTGTGTGAATAAGCTCAATATTGAAAAAATCCCCACAAATCACCTAAGTTAAAATTGACAAATAAAAGGAGGTATAAGGAGAAAAAAATAGGAGATTGAAGAATGTGCCTAAAACGTGAAGTGTTGTGAAATATTAAAGTGCTTAGGGAGATTAGTCACTATCTTGGACAAATAGTCCCTACCCGTCCCTTAGCCTACATAACAACCAAATTTAAGTCCTAATTGATCCTTCATTCAAAATTCTATATTAGTGGAGTATTACACTAAGGGCAAGCCTATGAGTCGTCTTTTGCATGCATGTGGAGTTCTTTGGGAGAGTAAGCAGAAATTATTTTTCTTATGCCCAAATTTATATTGATTTATAGCTTGTGTGAGAAAGGGCATCTCTCCAAAATTGTGAGGGGCAAAATGGTAAGGCTTAGGTATATCTTGATTGCTAAATTACATATGATTCATGTTGGCCCAAAATATGTTTTGATGAGTTAGTTTTCAAAAGCTAAGTGGTTTCAAACTTTGACATTTTAATGTTGATCCTATATGTGTGCGAGTGAATTGTTTGAGCTTCATTGATTTGTCTCATGATCCTAAATGCAAGTAGACTTGTTCGTAGGATGAATTTTGTGTCTAAATTTGAGAAGGAAAGTAGTAGATTGTTCGAGGACGAATAATAGTTTAAGTGTGGGGTGGTGATGAAGGGCGTATTTATGCACTTCTTAGCCATATTGTGCCCATGCTTTACTCTATTTTGAGAACAAATTATGCGTGTTTGCATGTGTCTATGTTATATATTTGTGAAAAAGGCTAACACACATGATGAGATGCTTTCAGAGTTAAAAATGATTGATTTTGGTGTATTTGAGGCTTTTGGAATGAATGTGAAGAAGTTGGATTGCACAAAATGAAGGTTGAAACATTTAACACCACTGGCCACACCAGCGTAGCCAGCAATGTGGCGCACTGCCATGCCATCGCGACCAGAGGCACAAGGCACAGGTCCTTCAGTGCGATGCAGCAGGAGTTTGGCGTGATGCCATGCACGAGGCGCCGGCCTCCCAGCGCGATAGTTTGCGTGACGGGGCCATAGTGCTGTGCGATGCCCTGCGCGGCGCGCCAAGCATGTTCAAACGGCCAGCAGTGAATCCATTTCAATTAGGAAAAGGAGCTGCAAATCCCAAATCCAATCTATGAAGGAACAAACAAGGCATATATCTACTATTATAAATACCCTTTATTTCTTTGTAATAGGGAGCCAAGTTTTAAGAAAGTTTTGACAAGTCTTGGAATTAGAAGTTTTATTTCACAAAATAGATTGAGATACATATTGTTGAATTGTTCTTCCGTATTTTTGCAATAATCAAATGAGTTTCTTCCTATCATCGTTGTAAGTATTAATTTATTATTTTGTCTATGAATGCTATTAATTTACTTATGAACATGATAGGCTAAAACTTCCATAACTAGGGTTGTGGGAACCATGGTGAATTAACAAACTAGGGTTTGCACGACGTGATTCTAAACCAATACAAAATGTTTGTATTGTATTCTCTTCATCTTTAATGTTTCTTAATGGTTCGCAACGTTAGGACTTGCCTGAATTCTCTACTTGCTTGAGCCTAGAGAGGTAGAGATTAGGAAAAGAGAATTACAACAAAAGCTTGGTCTTTATGATCATTGTATTAACTTGAGCTGTGGTCGCAGGATAGTTAAATTTGGAACAAATTGATAACTGTTAAATTAAAATCGCTCATGAGACTTAACCCGATGATTGAGTATATTCATCCAATAGGGACGAACCAGTCGTTTGGATGAACTCTAGTTATCAGTTCTGCAAGTAAAGTATTGGGATAGATAACAAGTGTAAATCCGAAGTAGTTATGAACCCATGGGAAACACTTACCCTAGTTAGTTGCATAAATTTGGAATCAACATTCAATTTCTCAAGAATATTACTTGTTACTTTTACAAATTCCCCCCTTAGGAGATAATTGACTTATAAGCTTAAATACTAGCGTTATTCTATATCCTTCCATATTCCCGGTGGGATCGATCCCAACTTCTTTGTTGGGTTATTTATTAACAACGTCTGCTTCATACTTTTCCAGGAAGTGCGAGTTTGAGCATTATCAAAAAGTGACGTCATTTCCAGGGAATACAACTTAGGATTAGATTAATTGCTCGTGTTTAACTTTTAATCTTTATTTCCTATTTTGTGTTTTTCTTTTTTTTCTTTTTTTGACATGTCACAGGTTAGCGTGGTAAAACAAGAGGTCAAATTGTGAATATGGTCCCAACGGATATCTTGATGAAGTCTGAGTAATCAAGATACCTACGTCGTGACGCGACGTTAAATCAGGCGCTACTTGGGAGGAAACCCAAGATAAAATTTTCTTTTTTATGTTTTTGTTCAAGTGTGCAGGTGATAAGCCATGAGTTTCAACAAAAATTGAGCATGAACATGGAAAATGGGGTGCAAAACTGCTGGACAAGCACAGACGGCACCGTGCAGACCAAGAAGCACAAGGCCTGGCGAGGCGCATGCACAAGTGCCGCACGACCTGGCGGGACGCACAGGCAAGACACTGCTTTCAGAGGCGCCGCGCACCAGGTAGACAACGCGTCAAGGACCACGACGTGCAGCAGATCAGGTACTTTGTGCGCCGCGATGCGGAGCGAAGGTTCAAGGAAAAAAATGTGAGGGCTAAAACATAAATTCCAGCCCATGGGAGTAATTTAAAAGGCCTAGACCTAATTTTTTCAGCTCATTATTGTTAAAGTCGCGCCGCACACCCCCTTTTTCTCAAGAAAACTCTCTCAAAACTTCATCTCTTCATCAAATTCCTCCAACTTGTTTCACCAAAATCACAAAGTATACCATTTTTCTTGTGAAATCTCCATAAATGGAACCAAAAGTAAACAAAGGGAAAGGTGTGGCTTCTTCAAGCCATGGGTCAAAAAGAGAAAGAAGAAATAGTGAAGAGGAGCATAAAGATGTGAGGATGGCACCCGCAACCATTGAGGCGATATGGTATCCGTTGGGTCACGGAGCAAGAAGGTAAAAAATGGTTCAAAGAGCAGAAAAAATCCAAATACTCACATGATATTTTTATTGATAGAAATTGCTTGTCACTAGTTTTCCCTCACATGGTAGATAGGTTACTCACCATCGGTCTTGATTTTGTGTTTGATGCTCCGGGTGATTGTGATTTGAATATGTTGAGGGAATTCCTTGCAAATTGGATGCCAAAGGAGAGGTCGAACCAAGTTAAAATTAGGGTTCAAATTATCAAGTCTACACCTATTGCTTTGAATAGATTACTTGGGACACCTCATGTCGATCCACAACCCTTTGTTAACATTGTAAAGAAACCCCCGTATAAAGACATTAGACATACTCTGTGTGGCCCTAACTTTGTTGCAAGGTGGACTCGCCACCAACAATTTGGGTATCATGTTTCGCTTCCATATGCTCACCTAAGTAGAGAGGCACGAGTCTGGTTAAAAATAGTCTGTGCTTATTTAGTGTCCGGAAAGCATGTAACCCATGTGACTAGGGAAAGAGTGTGTCTTGTGTATGCGCTAATGACTGGAATTCCAATTAATGTGGGGGTGCTCATTAAAAATGTGTTGAAAAGAGCAAGGGTGAAAAAGGGTAAAATCTTTGGATTTGGGGGTCTCTTGACCCAATTTCTACGTGGGCATGACTTGAGGAGGAGGAGGCAGACTATAGACCTGCTTATGATCCTAGGAGGATTGATATGACTAAATCTAAGGAACTCGAGGATATAAACGGTCCCGTCCTTTCTGTCAACGAGCGCAATGCACGAATTGACAACATATTGAGCCACTTGCATAGTATGCAAATTCTCCAGCTGAGGATGAATGGTGTGACTGAGGAGCATCTACAACAGCTTAACATGGACTACCCTCTGAGTGAACACTCATGAGCCCTTTGCGGAGTTGGTCCTGGATACGAGGAGCCTCTTGATGATGATGTGGCCAAAGAGAACGAGATGGCGAGAGTAGACTCGGACATAGAGTCTAATGATGATAATGAGGAGGATTCTGAGATGGGGGAAGCTGCTCTTTCCCCCACAGACGACGAGGAGTAGAGGCCTAGGGAGTTCTTCTTTCACTCTTTTACTTTTTCTTTATTGCTGTAGCACTGGGGACAGTGTTACTAATTAAGTGTGGGGTGAGAGAAGTGAACTTCATATTGTCATGCATGCCTTAATTGCTAAATTTTCACATGGTAGGCCTAGTTTTTTTTTGGAATTTATGACTTATCTTGCATGCTTGATTGGTTTGTAGTATTTTTTTTTGTTTTGGGTTCCTCCGGTTTTTATTTTTGATACTTTTCCGGTGGATAGTCCCTTAGAACCGACTAGAGAGTCTAGATTTTTTAAATTTTTTTGTTTTCTTTTAGTCATTGAGTCATGACTTTGCCGATGATGGACGGATGATGATCGTCCTAAGGGTAAATTAGTCATTAGGAGGAACAAGAACTTGGACCTTACGAATGCTGGGTGCTTCACTTTAGGTATCATTGAGACTTTATAAAATTCACTCAAAAATGCATGAAAAAGGGTAGAAACACTTAGTATTTTGGAACTTGTCTCTTGTACTTGAAAAAAATGGGCTTAATTATGTTATGCATGCAATATGGTTATATGTGTTTATGTGATCTTGATTTCTGTTGTTAAACCATTTTGTGCCAATGTGTGAGAATTTTTTTTTGATATAGTCCATGCTTGTAAATCAATGTCTAGAACTTGCCTGGTGTGTGTGCAAAGCCAAATAAAAATGATGGATTTAGGAAGTGATATAGGCGTTTCTTTGGTAGCCTTATTTTTATCCTATTTTACCTACCTTGATTGTAATTATCTTAGTTAGCTATGTTTGAGCCTTAGCCTATTCTTTTGATAGCCATATGGCAAGCTTAATCCCCTTTTGTTCTATTGACTTTTATTTGAGCCAAATGACTCCTAGAGCACTTTAATAAAAAATCTTGCATGAAAGGAGCTTAAGTGAAAAAGTGAAGGGAAAAGCTAAAAAGTGTGGAGATTAGAAGAAAAGAAAAGGGTAAAAATTGGTAAACAAGGAGGGTGATGTTAGTGGGAAAACAAAAAGAAGAAAGAGCTTCGGGAAAAAATTAATGATAAAAAAATGTGTGAATAAGCTCAATGTTGAAAAAAATATCCCCACAAGTCACCTAAGTGAAAATTGACAGATAAAAGGAGGTATAAGGAGAAAAAAAATAAGAGATTGAAGAATGAGCCTAAAAAGTGAAGTGTTGTGCAAGTATTAAAGTGCTTAGGGAGATTAGTCACTATCTTGGCCAAATAGTCACTACTCGTCCCTTTGCCTACATTATAATAAATTTAACTCTAACTGATCCTTGATTCAAAATTCTATATTAGTGAGTATTACACTAAGGACATGCTTATAGGTCATCTTTTGCATGCATGTCGAGTTATTTGGGAGAGTGAGCGGAAATTATTTTTTTTATGCCCAAATTTATATTGATTTATAGCTTGTGTGAGAAAGGGAATCTCTCTAAAATTGTAAGGGGCACAATGTTAAGGCTTTGGTATATCTTGAATGCTAAATTACATATGATTCATGTTGGCCCAAATATGCTTGCGATGAGTTAGTTTCAAAATCTAAGTGATTTCGAACTTAAACATTTTAATGTTGATCCTATATGCATGCAGATGAATTGTTTGAGCTTCATTTTTTGTCTCATAATCCTAAGTGCAAGTAGACACCATTACGAGATAAATTTAATGTCTAAATTTGAGAAGGAAAGTAGTAGATTGTTAGGGGACCGAGACAATAGTTTAAGTGTGGGGTGGTGATGAAAGGCGTATCTCACCCTTCTTAGCCATATTTTGCCATGCTTTACTATGTTTGAGAAACAAATTATGCGTGTTTGCATGTGTCTATGTTATATATTTGTGAAAAAGGCTAATGCACATGATAGAGATGCTTCAAGGCTAAAATAATAGATTTGAAGGTATTTCGGGCTTTTGGAATGAATGTGAAGAGTTGGATTGCATAGAATGAAGGTTGAAACATTTAGGACCAGCCCACGCAGCCGCGATAGCAGTGTGACGCCTTTGCCACTGCTAGTGCGACAGTGCGAGCAGGTCCTTGGTAGCGATGTAGTAGGAGTTGGCGCAATGCCATGCGCAGTGCGGCCTCGGCCGCGATAGTGTGCGTGATGAGGCCATAGTGTTGTGCGGATTCCTACGCGGCGCGTAGCATGTTCAAACGACCGATGATAAGATCCCACTTCAATTGGAAAAGAGGCTTTACAAATCCGTCAAATCCATGAAGAAACAAAGAAGGCATATATATACTATTATGAATACCCTTTATTTCTTTGTAACAAGGAGCCAAGTTTTAAGCAAGTTTTGACAAGTCATGGAATTAGAAGTTTTATTTCACAAAATACATTGAGATACATATTATTGAATTGTTCTTCTGTATTTTGGCAATAATCAAGTGAGTTTCTTACTATCATTTTTGTAAGTATTAATTTATTCTTTTGTCTATAAATGCTATTAATTTACTTATAAACATGATAAGATCTTCCACAACTAGGATTGTGGGAACCATGGTGAATTAATGAACTGAGTTTGCACACATGATTCCAAACCATTAAAACACTTGCATTGTATGATCATTGTATTAACTTGAGTTGTGGTTGCGGGATAGTAAAATTTTGGGCAAATTGATAACGGTTAAATTTAAATCGTTCGTGAGACCTATTTCGATGATGAAGTATAGTCATCCAATAGAGAGCGAACCAGTTGTTTGGATGAACCCTAGTTATAAGTTACACACCAAGCAAAGTATTGGGATAAATGCATAAGTGTAAATCCGAGTAGTTATGCACCAATGGGGAATACTTACCCTAGTTAATTACATTAATGTGGAATCAACATTCAATTTATTAACAATATTACGTGTTACTTTTACAAATTCCCCTTTAGGAGAGATAGTGACTTATAAGCAAATAATAGCGTTCGCTATATCTTTACACATATTCCTGTGGGATCGAGCCCCAATCTCTTTGTGGTTCTCTATTGACAACGTCCACTTTATACTTTACTAGGAAGTGTGAGTTTGAGCGTTATCAATTTTTCTAGATTAATTTGGACTCATTATTCATATTTTTAATAGATTGAGAGTATTGAAGATTGATTGAGCGAGTTTGGTATTCTAATAGAGGTTAGCCCATATTAGATATAAGACAAGTAAGACTTCAACTCTTTGTTTACTCACGTTTCATCAAAAATATGATTGTACGTGATGATTATGTACATTTAAAATATATAGTCATGTGGGGGATATGCATAATCTAAATTAGTCAATTTTTAAGTATTGATCTTATACTACAAGGATTTTTATTGTGTGTATTTTATATTTGTCACTTGATCTTTATGAAAGTAACTTTGTAACACTTCATAAATTTCAAGTTAAATTTAAACAATTAAATACATGTGGTTAGACCCAAATATGACAAATTTTGCATATGCAAGTATGAGATTGATATTTGAGCATAAGATTTACAAAAACATTGGAGTTGAAAATAATAAAAAAGAAAAAATTTGTAAAAATTATGTCAAGATGCATGACACATAATGGACATACGGACTCTTTTGAACCCATATGAGGTCACGAAAGTTTAAAATTAAAGCTACATATGTTGAGATGCGAAATAACATTGTACGATCCAAACATAGGCCCAGATGAAACACAGGACAAGGAACCCCGAGACTCAAGTCGACCCATGGCATGAACATACATATAACTCAATCATGAAAATGATAGATCAACATGAAACTTAGCAGAAGTTTGAAATAAGCATAACATCGAGAAATGCATGAATACGAAGCTGAATTCACGTTCTTTTCAATACGAAAAAGCCTCTAGTCGATGAGTTGATGGGACAAGACCCCAACCAACTCGCTAAAGGGCGCGAAGATAAAAAGGATAGCTAGCTATAAGCTGGTCCTGGGGAGATGAGGACTCGCCAACGAGGGTGATGCTAACTCGGCTGGCTAGTGGGGCGGAGTCTTAAGATCGAGCTGTATCATGAAATGATACAACATGAGTATGCGGTCGATCGTGGAATGTGCAGTATGCAAGGTAAGTGAAACGGATAATTTAAAATACATAAAAGGTCATAAGAGATAAGACAACATGCTCATGCTGTAATATCACCAATGTAACGTAAAAGGCTTAAGGTTTTCAAAACATTCGTAAACCAGAACATAACCATAATAATAGGAGAAAAGCTTCATTAAAAGTAACTTGAGCCAAAATAATATGAACATAACTATGTATAAATCATGAGGAAAAATGGGAGGACTCTTCATAAGTAAAGCCATCATGGTAGAGCCTTACATGATGTCCAACTATCTCGCTCCCAGTGGGGCGTCGTCCCGAGCTTTCCGGGCGAGGACGTGCAATATGTGATATCACGAAAGAGGGATCCGGCTAACATTGTAATGTGTCAATATGAACCTATGGTGGCACGTAGTTGCGGACACTAACATATTCCTTTGAGCGGCAAGGCAACTCGGTGCTAGACACTCTCCAAAAAATATACGTAGAGCTCGTATATAAATCATAGACATCATTCATGAGATTCATCCAAATAACCATTAACATCATTGGTCCCCATATAAATACATGTTTAGACATGAATCAAGAAGGGGGCCTATGAATCGGTCAACGTCATAAATCGATCAATCATGAAATCCATTATCATGAATCATAAATCACTGCCGAACATATAGGCATTGCCAATGCTTTAACATGCTTGAAAATACCCAATTTCCTTGTAGCGATTATAAGCTTATGGGTAACTTGAAAACATGTTTTCATTATTACTAACTCATCCTTTTATGAACATTTATCATAAATCTCAGCACCATAAACTTCTCATAAATGGGCATTAAATTTATAAAACTTGAAACATGATTTTAATGGAAAACAGCGTAAAACTTGCCCCGCGAATCATAATTCAATAATAAACATCTTTAAATCATGCCCATGTAGTAAATTAGAAATTTCATGCATTGAGTTTAAAACCCCATAGAATCAACATAGGAGTTTCATGATTTAGAGAGATTGAGCATAGGTGTGAACAATTCACCCATTCATAATCCTATATACATGAGAGACTTGGATTCTGTCACTCCCTTACTTGCACAAGAGGAATTAAAGAAAAAATTGATGAAGAACTAGCAGGGTTTTTATGCTTGTCACCCTCTACACTCTAGAACTTTGCATGCATGAGTTTGAATAGGCTGGTGGCTTGACCTATCTTAATACACCTGAAAATAGCTTAAAACGGCGTGGTAACATAGGACCTGGGGATTAGGAGTGTGATACTACCCTTAGTAAGTCGCGATTCACAAAACCTTGGCGCACGGTCCCATGAGAAGAAGTTGTCGTCCAAGTCATGAGTAGTAGCATCGGTCATCATGTGCCTTTATCTATTTTTCTCGAGGAGGTCACGAACCTAACGAACCGTGGTTAGTGACCATGACTGGTCACCTCTCGTGATCTCCTTACCAAAATCATTATCCCTTGACCAATATTGACCCTGACCATCCAATGAATCATGGTATCGACCATGACTCGTAGGGTCCAATCATAAGTGCTTGCCCTCAAACTTCTCCTTTCAATCTCCCTTGGCGATTGGCTGACTCCAGCGAGTCGTGAGTCGACCACGGCTCGTATTCATGCCTAGTGGTGTCTTCAAAACTCAAGTTTCAACTTCGAAGCTTCAACTCTTCTACAGTCATAATGACTCGTGGTCACTTCTGAGTCTACAAAATGAGTGTGCGAATTTTCCAATTTTTCTCGTTTCAACTCTGAATTCGATCTTGGAGCTCTTGGGGGCATTACAATATCTACCCCTTGGAAAAATTCATCACCAGATGTTGGAAACACACGAGGAAAATAGCGATAAATCCTGGTATACCCTCGGAACAGGATGAGACCCGGGAGTCAAAATGGAGAAAACTGGAAATTTTGCACGGAGTCCGCAAAATGAATCATGAGGAGCTTGTGAGGAGTGACCATAGTACGTGGTGACTCGTGGTCCATCACAGGTTAGCGGGTGTGTTTAAGAAGACCACGGAGGCATGACCACACGAGTCATGGGTCGGGCCTCGCGACTCGTGAGGTCTCCCGTGGCCTCCGCCTGGTTGTTTTGGCGAAGGCATTGGGCAGTAGATGCCACGGATGGTGACCACGAGTTGTGGTGTCTTGAGAGGTCCCTTAGTTGTTTTGAGCGGTGTACCGGATGAGTCATGGCCCCCAGTCGTGGCCTGTAACTGCAAGTCGTCTAGTCCCCTCGTAGGGAATTGTTGTCAGCCAAATTATGCGATTTTAATGAGATTTTCCATAATTCTAAGTCCTAGGGGCTATACTCGTGGTTTAAGGCTGGTTTTAGAAGGTTTGAAACCTATTGTAAGTCATTCATTACATGCATGCAAGCTTGAGAGGAGTTGAAGAGGTGATTCAAGGCTAGTGTTCAAGGTTTCCATCAATTTCCTCTCGGATAATCAAAGATTTGGTGGAATCAATCCCTTCCAAGTATGTAGGGATGTGGTGGAGGTGATTCCTTCCACACCCACGTACCCAACCTCTATCTAAGTATGAGAGATTCCTATGATCAAGTTATGGGGTTTTTAACTTAGTGCATAATTCTTCAATTTCTATACATGAGTAGGATTAGATTATGTTTCTATTGATGAATTGAAGCTTAGGCGGAATTTTAAATTGTTTTCAATGTTGTGTTTCTAAATTATGAAATTAATTTATGATTTTGAAAATTTTATATTAAAAGGTGAAATTTTTTATGAATGAGTTAATATTGTATTCAAAAGTTATGTTTAATATAATTTAACATTAAAAAAATAATAATATTTGTTTTTAAAATGAATTGAGTAGATTCAAGTATGATAAAGTTTTGGGTAAGGCCCTTATATCGAGTATGATGATGTAGTATCTCTAAAAGTAAGCTTACTACGATTTTGAGTAGATACTCCCACTTATCTTTGACTTGTGGTATGTATCGAAATAAACTTCTCATATGCGCGAATTCATAATTGAGATGAAAGAGATAAAAATGTTTAATTGAAAATTAATAATATTCTTTTAAATTTAATATTTTAAATTTGATAATTATTTGATGTTTTTATATGTCATATTAAGGGAATTATGGTTTGTAGGTTGTCCCGTACGTAGGGGGAGGAAAACACGTGCAAAGGGAAAAAGCGAAGAGTATCACGAAGTTTATAAATAAGGAGTCAATTTTAAATGAACATATCTCCAAATATAATGATTCAGAGGAGGTCTATATCCTATCAAATGAAAGATATTTGAGTCTAGTTCTGAAAAAAACCGCTCATTAATCGAGTTCGGAGTAAACGTTATGCTCATTTGAAGACGGCCCAGCATCGGATGGGCAGCCCATGCGCGCGGGGCGCCGAGACGAAGCGGAGCGGCAGGCGCGTGCGTAGCGGGCCTTGCACGTCACACGGGCGCGCAGGCACCGCCCAGCACCTTATATAAAAGTAATTTTAGCTAAAAAGCTCATTTTTACTCCGTTTCACCTCATTTTCAAAATTTTGTAGAATTAAGAGCTCTATCCAATGGTGAAAACAAATCCCGAGTAATAATTATGGATATTAGGTCAAATTTCCTTATAGTCCAAGCTTGGAAATGGTTTCTTTTGTTTTGAGCTTCTAATTGTCGGGTTGCTGCGTTTTGGCTGCCAAGATTCTTGTTTTTGGGCAGTAGGGAGGTGAAGTTCTACCTCCATATTGGTGAGAGTTGAGTACAAAAGGAGTTGGTGTTTTTACTCTTTAAATTATCATGAATTAACAAGTTATGTTGGAAGTGAAATTGGAACTTATGTGTTGCTTGGGTGTGTGTTGTTGCTGCGATTTGGCAGCATGGTTGCTACATTTTGGAATGGAATTTGGCTCAGAGGAACCCCTTATGGTCAGGGTTATACACAAGTGAAAGGTAAGTGTTCCTACTTGGTTTACCGGCTCAAATTCGCAAGCTAAAGTAAGGAAATGACATAAAGTCAATATATGTTTTATGTGATATTTGGTATGTTTTACGCCCGTTTTGGGAGGTTATTTACAGCTGTATAGATGCTGGAATTTATCCAAAATATGGAAGGAATACACCATACTTTTTGGGAGGTTAAACACCAAAAGAACGTAAGCGAAACTCTCTTGGATTGCCTCAAGTTTAAGACACCTAAGGTACGTAGGATTGCTGAAAATTATATTATGATGTGGCTTTTTGGTTTTACGTTTTGGGACATGAATTGTGACTGGTAACTTGGCATAAGCATTACTCATTCCATGTAGTGTAAGTAAGGAAGTAGAAGGTATTTGGATTTTCTAGCGAAGAAATTGGCTAAAAGATGCGGCAAGTGAGGTATGTAAGAACATCCCTATTCTTATTTCCAAACACGAAATCTTGTTGTTGATCGGGCCAATGTTCCTATGTTTTGTGTTCCTATTGAGGCATACATGATTCTTCCCAAAGTATTAGAAATACTTCATAGAAGGCTTTGAAGAGTTAAATATGCTTGAAGTGAACAAATGTGAAGTGAAAGGCGTATTGTTATGATTTTTATTATTTGTAGTTATGTCCAGTACGAAGTCCCTTTAGCATGGGCACACAGTGAGCTGGTCCTTTATATTATTTCATTCATGTTATATCAAATGTGTTCAAAATTCTAGTTTCTATGGAAATTGGTAAAAAGGCAAGACGATGACGCGCGAATGAACTTAATGCTAGGAAACAATTTTAAGCTAAATAGGGTAAATGAGAACATGAAATGAAAATTCCTTACAATGAATTTATCACCCTCTGATGAACATGTTCTAAGGTATAAGGCCAAAAGGAGATTCCTTGATTTCTCTCCTTTATCTAGCCGGCTGGATTAACGAGTTTCGAACAAGCGGAAGTATGTTGAACTTGAAAGATAGAACGCGAATGTAGCAAATTGTGATATTTCTATGAAACCATCTTTATGGGCAGGTTATACATAGTTTTTTAATGTTAGAAGGTTGCAGAAAATAATTATATATCTACGCTTATTCCTACGTTCAAGTTACATGCTAGGAAACAAGAAATTGTCTTTAGAGTGCAGCGTAATTCTTTGTAACTCTTGTGCTATCTAAACCTCACGAGAGTCGACAAGGCATTAAGTTAAATACGTGATATAAATACGTTGTGTGGTAATGGTATAATGAGTATTAGGTGACGACCTTGTATAATCGGCTAGAGTTGAACATTTTGAAAAATAGTAACTTAAGTTAAAAAGAAGCTCTACGCTATACCCCTAAACATTTATGTTAAGTTATCGATTCTAAGTGTTGAAATTGTCTTCCATGACCGAAAATGGTGATCCTAGGAGCTTCTAATCCATTTATAATGATGTAAGCTTTCATAAGCTCCTCGGTTAATTACAAAGTTGTGTAAGTCAATCCAGCATCATCCGAAGTACGGTTATAAGTCTTTATTTGCCTATAAGGCGAGAACTTGGAGGGTTATGAATTCTCAAGTTGAACAAATCCAAATCTCGAGATTCTTAAATGTCTTCCGAGTCCTAAGTTATGTTGAAGTATGTTATGCTAATCTAAGAAGGTTTCAAGAGAGCATGTATTAGAGAATCATGCTAATGTCTCTCGATCAAGTATTTGAATTTGCATACCGGCCCTAAGAACTTAAGTCTTTATATGTTTTCTAGTAAAAGTCTTAATATATATGATTTTCATATTATAACATATAGTTGAATTTTTTGATTATATTCAAGTGATGCGTCTATATGTTAGCTGCTTGTTGAGTTATCACATTTAATTCCCTAAATTTAGGAGAGATTCTCCCATGTACCAATGTTCCTAATGTCTAAGTAAGTATAAGCACAAACTATGAAAATGATCGATTAAGCTTAGAACTTCCTAATCCCCGGAAGTCACTGGAAGTCACTCGGCTAACTAAATACGAATTTATACGTTATACGAAGTCTCATACATTGTATATGCCTTGGTGGCTCTCGGCTCTACATTATAGGATTAAAGTTTATGACAATAACTCCAAGCTTCAAGTTATAAGTCCCATCTTTCACCGCCAAATAGGCAAATGGGTGGCTTGCATGTGCTCATCGACGTGATTTATCAACGAAGTTCCGATGTATAGTTGTCGATATATGTAAGAACCACCTATGGGCGTATATATATATAGTTCCCGAGATGTCAAAGTTGTATATAAATGGGAATCTATGTGCTTCTACTCAAGCGATATATTAAATTGAAGTAAGAATATCTATAGGACATTGCTTGTAAGTACTAAAATCTTATGTTGGCTAAACCTCATGAAGGTCGTCGAGTCGCTGAGTTGACATGTTTGTATATAATTTGTGACTTTACATGATATATGTGAACTATTTTCTAATTTACATAGTATATGCTCACTTGCATTTATATGTTACGAAAGGGCGGTACGCCATAGATTAGGCATTTGTCCTTTCAATGCTACATATATTAAATTGACTCAGTATAAGCTTTATCGGCTCAGTTTAATGATTATGATTGAGAATATTTTTATTTTTACACAGTAGCCTTTGCTAGTAGAGATGTTTTATTTTACTCCGGTATTGCTGCCAGTTGGGAATATTTTATTTTACCACGATATAGCTGCCATTTGGAGATATTTTTATTTACCCGATGGTACATGGTGGAGATATTTTATATTACCCCGTGTAATTACTCATTGGAGATATTTTTATTTATCGGTGGTACATCGGTACGGAGATCTTTTTATTTTACCCGATGTGGTACACAGTGAGAGCAGAATTTTATATATATGGATTTACGATTGGGTCACGACATTACGGTTTATAGCTTCTTCTTGTGAATTTCTTAATTGAATTTTCATCTCGTTATAGAGTTATTATCGGAGTTTTGTTTCTAAGTTCCGGATATTTACCATCCCTTATTCTGATTAATTATCTTGAAGTTCGGTTATGTTATAATAAGTTATTTATCAATTACGAGTTTGCAGAGTTCCGGTTATATTTATCCTTTATAAGTTTATGTGCTAAGTTAGTTATTACGGGATTGTTATCTACGTAGTTCGTTTTGACCTTACATACAGTACATTTCATTACGTGCGCGTCCCACTGCTTGGGACCTTTGCATTGTACGCGAGTGCGGGTAGAGTAGGATGACCATTATGAAGTAGCCGGTTACCGTGAGATCAATAGATGGTTGGTATTCTCCTTTCTTCCCTGGAGCTAGGGCTTAGTTATTTATTCTTTAGTTTTGAGATGCGGTTATGGGTAGGTCGGAGCCCTGTTCCGACCATCAGTCAGTTTACTCTTTAGAGGATTTGTGGACTTAGTGTGTACAGTGTTATTCAGTTTGTGGCCTCGCCGACTTATTATTGCTTGGTTTAGCACACTAATTGTCTTGGTTGCATTTCGATTATTTACCCTGTATTGTTGAGACCTTATGGGTCCTGTTTATTCTTCAGTTGATTATGACAGGTGGCCTGGATGGCCTAAGTGTTATAGTTACAGATGTCATATATCTGGCTTCTCAATCAATCATGAATCGAGTGACAATTGCGCCCTACCCCAGTTTTGGGGCGTGACATAAGCAAAGGACATAAAGAAGACTATTTATGTATCTAACGAATTTGATTCTATAGGTTTAGGAAGTTTTGATCTTTATGAAGATATGGTTCAAAAAGAGATTGCAGTAGGAAAAGAGAAAAAACAAAGATGGCTGAGAGTTTTTGATTTATCTTTGTGTAATCGTTAATTGTGTGGAATATCTGATAAATTTGATTCCATGGGTTCATAAAACTTTGATCATTATGAAGATATATGTCAAAAAAGGACAATAAGAAAAGGGAAAAGAGAAGACATGGGAGGGGTTTTTTTAATTCAGTTTTGTGAAATTTCATTCAATATTTTTATCGCTCCTTCAGAATTTTCTTTTCATTTTGTGCTAAAAATATTTGTATTGTACACTTCTATCCTCTTATACCTAATTTATGATTTTAAAAGTGATATTTCTTGAGCTACCTAGGCCTCAATAGGAAAACAAAATAGTAAAATGGTATATATAGGTTGAGATGCTGAAGAAGTTAATGTACCTTCCAACTCAATGAGCGATAAATTGAACAATACCATTTGATGCCAATCCGGAGTCATCATCTTGCAAAATTTTATTTGTTAAGAAGATAAAAGTTTTTGAAATTATAGAGAATCATGAGTCAGAATAGATCTGATTGTTCATAGATAATTTTTTTATTAAAGTTTTATATGATTGTCTAAACCAATATTTTAATTCTGATTATTTTCTTTCAAGTTTCCTTGTGTGTTGTTGTGATTATTATTATTGAATGTGTTCAACCTCCTTGACTTTGGTAAATGACGCTCTTTTTCTTGCTTTGATTATCATGGCTTAGCTTCTTTGATTTACCTTTGTTATTCTTGAATTTGTCTATCTCTTTATTGGCTGATTGTTTTTTTACCTCGAGTATAAATATTGTATTCAATGTTTATTTTACTTTTTTTTACCTGTGCTATGTGCTCGAAAACTTAAAATTCTACCATTATACATCCACACTAAATATTTTTCATTAAAATTTTTTAACAAAAATATCCATTGCAATACAAAAGATGAAGAAATGTTAGAGAAAAACTGTAAAAAAGGATCAACCCTATGATAATATAAATACCAATAGAAAGGCTAGATGATGAGAGTTATATAAGCTTATGGAACCTGAAAAAGGGGAGACATCTTTAACTCCGCACCACGAGCAAACAAAGCTGAAATAAAGAGGTGTCATCTTCTCGACAATTCAATTATAGTTAACTCAACTAATCTATCATCTTTTGAAGCTAGCACTTCTTTCGTGAAGAGAGCTTCCTCCATTGTAAGGTGTTCATTACTTTTTGCTGAAATGGGTTAGGAAGTTTTGAAATAACTTACAAAGTTACAAATATTAATCATAATTAACTATTTTGTTGATTCTAAAATTATGATAGAAATAACAATAATTTTTCTTCAACTTATAACAACTTATCAACTTATGATATAATCCCAAATTAAATTCAACAAAAAAATTATCTTTATTTCTTCCTCTCATTTTTTTTATTTTTATCTGGACTACTAGAGCACAAGTTTTTATTTGGTTATTTTTCATTCAATTTCATTCGATTAGTCAATTATAGGCATAGAAAATGTCTTAAAATTCATTCAGCGTACACATTATCATAAGATAAACTAAAATTTCACTGACATTTTTTTAATTTGTGTGAGACAAACAATTTTAGTCCAAAGTGCTAAAAAAAAATCATTTAGCTTATCTTATTTTTTTTTAATTCCATAGGAAGCCAAAAATGAAGAGGCTATATGATAAGCCAAAAATGATATGAAATCAAAATACCCACATCTATTCCTTGAACAACAAGATAATGTCTAAGGTAAAAGTTTGATTCTTACCTCATGATTCATGTGTTTATGTCTAATATAGTGTACAAAGAATTTCTAAACTCATGTTCCACGATTACAATATGTCTTATGAACTCATGTCTCATGCTATTCTATATTTCAAGAATTTATTTCCTATGTCATGTCATTCATGTCATACGATTACGCCTATGATAAGTCTAAATATTTTATGTGATTCGTGTCTGAGATTCTTATTTAAAATCCTACAAAGATTTCTTTTCAATGATAATATCACATTGATGACAAACTTTGTATTTTGAGAGAACTATTCCTTCTCCATGATATGAATGATTTGAAAAAGATGCGACTATCATTCTAGGATAAATGATCCCAAAGAGGAGATATTGTAACACCATAAATTTTCGTACTAAGGATTAAATAGTTGGAAAGGGTAATTTTGAAAACTTGGTGTGTTGTTAATAAGGAAGTGTGTTCATATCGGATGCTATATTCATGATCCTGCTCTAACTCATTAAGTCTCTTTATGATTCGAGTTCGATACGAGCACTTTTGCATGTTTTACCCAAGTTCATGAAAATAATTCTAAGGCGTTGTTTGATTGAAAAACAAGTTATCACAAGGTAACTAATCCCAGGTTGAAATAAGTTGGGATTGTTATCCAACCCTCAATGGAATAAGGAACAAATAGTTCCTGAATTAATTTTGGGATGAGTTTATCCCATGTTTGGTTGGGATAAAATCTTGGGATAACCTATCCTTGGATTGTAATGTTATTTTTATCTGATAATGCTCAAATTCACACATCCTAGTAAAGTATGAAGTGGACTTGTCAATAAAGAACCCGAAAAAGAGGTTGGGGTCGAACCCACAGAGAATAGGGTAAGATCTAGACCAATGCCGGTAATTGAACTTGTTGGTGAGTTATCTCCAAATTGGGGGGTTTCAAAGAAAAAGAAATATTAAAGAAAGATTATAATTGTGATTTAAATCAAGATTTTTAGATAACTAGGGTAAGTGTTCCCCATGGATTCATAACTACATTGGGTATACACACGTGATCAATCCCAATACTTACTTGTAGAACTGATAACTAGGATTCATCCACGACTAGTTCGTCCCTATTGGATGACTATACTCAATCACCAGTGCAGGTCTCATGAGATTTCAAACTAACTATTATCAATATGTTCCAAATTTAACTATGCTGCGACCACAACTCAAGTTAATACAATGATCATAAAGCCAAGGCTTTGTTGTAATTCTCTCTTTCTAATCTCTACTTCTCTAGGTTCAAGAAAGTAAAGAATACGGGAAAGTCCTAACATTGTACACCGTTAAGAAACGTTTAAAGATGAAGAGAACACAATACAAACATTTAGCATTGGTTTTGAATCACTTTTGTGTAACCCTATTTTGTTACTCCACCATGGTTCCCACAACCCCTAATTGTGGAGGTTTTAGCCTCTCATGGTTGTAAGATTATAGTTTACATTCATAGACAAACACATAATTAAATACTTACAGTGACAATTGGAAGAAAACCAGATCTGAATATCAAAGAACAATCTCAAGAACAATGGATGAAATCAAGAGTTTGATCTCAAGAATTTCTCGCCAAAACTTGATAAAAATTCACAAATAATATTCTTCACTCGGCAATACTACTTCGTTTCTGTGTTCTCTGACTAAAATAAAACATAAAAGCTATTTATACATATATTAGAAATCTTTTTCTAAGCTAACAGAAAATTTTTCAAATCTGGCGCCAACTGTATCACGACTAAACCTATGACCCATAGCAGGATTGTACCGGTCGTACCTACTTCTCATACTTCCTTGGCTGTTGCAGATTTTTCTAAGTATTGGTAGGCTGGTATGACTCGTACCATAGTCCTATGAGTGGTACAGTGCATCCGTGGTTTGGCCCTGAGAACTCTGACATCTTCTAAAATTTTTCACGAGTGTTGTGGTACGCCTCGTACCTTCCTCCTATCACTCATACTGCTTGTTGTGTCTAAAGTCTTGCCAAGTCTTGAATAATCTCTTGAAGTTCACCACGGCTCATGATACAGGTCGTATGTGAGTGCTACGATCCGTGAGTCCATCCGTATCAAGAGACTGCCTTTGTGCAAGTTTCTCTGAAAAATTCTCCGACTCTAATTACGGCTTGTACCATTTTGGTACAGCTCGTATTAAGAGTCGTATGTTTCCTTCCTCTTATTCCATCCTTCTAACTTTCACCACGATTCTCAATACGACTCATACAATCAAGGTACGACTCGTATTGAGACTTGTACTTGGCTGATTTTCTGCATTTTTAGGCCTCTTTTGCACATTTTTGCTCTAACACCTATATTTCCTGAAATCAAAGTAAAAGTGCCTCATATCCATATAAACATACCTAAGTCCATGTTATTTCTTAGTTTTAAGAGTCGAAAGTGCTGTAAACTCACTGCAGATCAATACCCTCAATTTAAGACTTTTGCATGTCCTTAGACAAAGAAAATAAAAAACTAAACACGATGCTTAACTAGAAAATAAACTTAGGATACTGCAGCCAACATCAACCAAAACTTTGCACCATAACCCAAACAACTTTTCACCATTTTTCTTGTGAACAAAATTAGCACATGCACATCAAGTAACCACAAAACATGATAAACAGGGACCAAGATATGTCATCCAGCTATTAATAGATAGTCATGTCATCACCAATGCTTTTCACAAAGACCACTGGTAGAGTTAAAACAAACCATGTACCCTCACAGCAAATGAAGTCTCCCACTCATAGATATAGTAAAATATGAAATATGGGACTGTACAAGTAAGACTCTCACTCTCACAAAGAAGTTTCAAATACTGCATATTGGATACCATAGACTTGCCCTTATTTTCTCTACTTTAGTTTGTCAGATAGTCAGGCTAGGATCACTATAGAACTTGCTTTGGTTTGTGATGTAGGTTTTCGGTCTGGGTATGGTAGATGTGGAATCTTTTGAGTGACTAAATCCCTCCTTGGTACTACATAAATGTGGCTCCATTTTTTTTAACTATTTTTCACTTTTTCCTCCCTTTTCACCCTTTTTATGCACTTGTATGAGTTTGGTGTATTTTCAAACTTGTATGCATCTTTCTCTTTTTGTATTTTCTTTTTCAATTTTTTTCTTTTTCTCTTTTCTTTTGTCGTACAACTCCTCATTTTCACCTTTTTTCTTTTATCTTCCTTTTTCACCTTCTCACTATTTATGCACCTACTCTAGCCACCCTCAACTTAGGCATTTTGCCTATGTTGAGGTTCATAATGTCCAAGGAGGGACCAGGGCCAAAACAGGTTCATTATAAAAATGGGTACGGTTAATTGGTTAATCAAAGAAAATGGTTCAGTTAAGGCTTAAAATCAGGATCAAGGGAATCAGATCATTTTGGTAGGGTCATTTAAGCTAAAAATGGGCTAAACAAAAAGGGCCTACGGTACTTTCCTAACTAACCATCCTAAAACCTTTGTAAAGACTAAATGGGACAGTTCTAGATCCTCTACGCACTATTGAACTATGTATTAGACCTCACTTACTCATGGTACAGGTCTTGCATTTACTCTACCTGTACACCCCCTCCCCTTTTTAAAAAGAATTCTTCGTCCCCGAAGCAAGGAATGCAAAAACAAAAGGAAGGGAACATACCTGTAGCGCACTAAGCACTTCTGTCATCCTGCGGAGGAGGTACCTCTGTTGCAATCGTGGCGGTGGCGGTGGCCGGCGCACTCACTGGTGTATCAATAGGGGATGCTCAGTAGTAACAATCGTCTCTACGAATTCTGAAATCATCGAGGTTGAATGTGTCTCACCTGAAGGGTCCTTGCCACCCGAAAATTCTGTCTGGGCTATGGTGGAGCTACCTGCTCCTCTAGCTCTCTCAAGCAGCTCCAACGGATGCACGTCGTGAGTCTGCTGACTCTTTAATCTTGCCTTCTTGTGCTCTCTCTTCTCTCTTTTCCTCTTCTTCTTTGGGGTCTCGTCTCTCACATCCTTAGAGACCCTCTTTTTCCCTTTCTCCTTGTCAACTCCTATGGGCTCCCAATAAGCCACATATCAAGCCCTTCATCAATACCAACATCGAGGTCAGAAAGAGTAGGGGATGCTATGATTGTTGGCTACCGTGATACAACTTGACAAATTGACTCCGAAGAGCCCCCAACTCCTCACGGAGGCTGCCTGTGTCAGTCTGCTCAGCCATACACATGTTGAATCTGGTCTCAAAACCATATATTCTGGCGGGTAGGGCCTGTGCAGCTGTATTGATCTCAACCATTACCCAAGGCTTGACGTTCTTTATCATTGACGGAACCTTTATCTCAGCTACAGTCAGTCTCTTGGCCAGCTTTTGGTGAAATTCCTGAGGCACTAGAATGTACCCAGTTGGAGTCTGGCTCGAAAGGATCATAGCTGGTGCGGCGGAGGTGCTAGGAGCTGCAACTGAATGACCGGCATTTGTAGCCGGTGTCTTGCCCTACTTTTGTGAAGTGGGTGAATTCACTTGTATGCCCCCAACTATCCGTGATAATAGGACTGCGATGGAAAGTCGGGCCTGACTTACCAGGTTTATCTTATACCGGATTAGGCCACTATCTGTGATCCGCTGTGCTCCAATCAGGTGCTCCTCAGAACGATGCACCTTGATGCCCGCCTCTATGCACAATCTGAATACGAGACTTGGAAATGGGATGGTATATCTCAATCCCACAGCCCGATCCCACATCTCCTCTGTGATGACCCTAGGGATATTGATGGGGTATAAGGACATGATACAAGCCACTAAAGCTGCTCTGTCTGCGTTGAGGGTGTTATCATTTACTGTCGGTGTAACGCCCTGCCTTGGGGGGTATGACTGGCACCTGGTGCCCTACTAGGACCTGAACTGCTAGATTATTGAGCCTAAGCACATCTGGTGCCTGGATGGCTCTAACTCTGATTCACGGAATCAACGGGCTATATAGCGGCTGTAAATACAGCCTTCGGCCGACTAGGCCTATAGCCACCTGTACAACAACAACAGC
>JACEIK010001321.1:9078-27409 GCA_018107945.1 Datura stramonium
CGCCGACTTGGCGCTTGTCCGATCTTTCACCGGGCCTTTTTCTAGCATGTATGGCATTCTAAAACTCTTAACCAACATGCGAATAGGCCATCTACATGTCGAGAATTTATGGGGTGTAACAAAACTGCCTCATCCCACCTACGGTTACAACCCACGACTCGTGGTTTCCTACCACAGGTTGTAACATCACTTTTGAGTTCTCCTTCTTGCACAGTATCTTCCCCAACTTATGACCCTTCTTATGACTCATCGTCTCTCACAATGAGTCATACCGCGACTCATGACTTCCAAAGTCTGTCGTCCCCATATCCTCCCCATGACCCTAACCACGAGTCATACCCACATACCACGACTAATGGTGTGACTCGTGGTCTGGACCCTAGACTCTAAGTCTTCTTCAGAACTCCTCCTACGATTCATTCCTCCTTCCCACTACTCATATCCACGAGTCGTTCTGAGTCAAAATCTCGAAATTTTCTATTGTTCTCATTTCAAATTCCTGATTCTAGTCCTAGGAACTTCTGGGGTATTATAGGGAAGCAGGGTTGATCAGACCTGATATGATATATCAATCAAAAGAAAAAGTGAAACTTATCAAAGAGCATTTCATGACAGCCCAGAGTCGTTGTCCTATACCGATGTTCGGCGTAGAGACTTAGAGTTTGATATTGACGATTGGGTATTCCTTAAGGTTTCTCCTATACATGGTGTTATGAGATTTGGAAAAAAGGGCAAGCTTAGCCCTAGTTTCATTAGGCCATATCGGTTACTTCGCAGGATAGGTCGAGTAGCTTATGAGTTGGAGTTTCCTTCAGGACTAGATTCTATTCATCCAGTCTTCCATGTATCAATGCTATGGATGTGCATAGGAGACCCTTCTAGGGTTGTCTTGGTTGAGGATGTTCAAGTCACTGAGGAATTGTTCTACAAAGAGACTCGAGTTCGTAGATCGAGGACTAATGATATAGCCTCTGTTTAAGTCCTGTGGAGGACGGAAATATGGAGGAGGTGACTTGGGAAGCTGAGGATGACATGAGGTCTAGATATCCTTATTTATTTTAGGGACTCAGATTGTGCAGCTAAGGTGAGATTGTTGTTCAGTTATTGCTTTGTTGCTTATGTTATCAATGTTGATTAATTGCTTATTGTTATGTTACAGAGCTATGTCGTATAGTTGGTTGTACGTCCTGTGAGATGCCTATGCTGGACTTTTCTCTGTTTCAGGTTTCGAGACAATCCATATTATAGAGGAGACTCTGTCGAAAATTTTTCCGGCAATGGCTAAAGAGTTGAGTCTCTTAAAGATTAGATTACATTCTAGGACGAATGTTCCTAAGGGGGGATGATGTTACACCCCGTAAGTTTCTATTATTTAACAGATGCATGCATTTGTATATTGAGACTTTTGGAGTATGACTCATGCACGAGAGGGCTCGGGGGATGAGCATGCGAGCATGTGGTCAAGCTAGCAAGAGGCTGGGGCTGGAAGCAGGTTGCACCGAGCGTGGCACTATGCAGCCATTCCTACACAATGGCCAGCGCACCGCACCCGTGTGGTGGCGCTATGGGCAGCTCGCTGCGCCCCTCTTCCCACCACCTCGAATCATATATAATCTCCTTCAACTTTAAGTGAATCATTTAAACATTTCCCCAAATCAGTAGGAGCGACCTGAGGGAGGATTCTATAAGATTTTCACTAATTACGCCGTTAAACTCCATTCAAATGCAAATTCATCTTGGATAACAAGTTCCGAGCCTATCGGGAACGTATATACCAAGTTATTTCTTGAAATCTATCTTGGATTATCGGAGTCCCACCAAGTAGAACTTGTAGGAATCACTTCTAATTAAGTCCTAAGCGTCTACAAGTGATAAGTAAGTATTTCTACCTTCTAAACTCTTGAGAATTTGTAAAATTTTTGTTCAATTGGATAGAGTTTGATTTATAGATTAATGTGCTATAAGGATATTATTACTAGCCATTTCCTTGAATTGAAAATAGCTTTATTCTCTCAGTGTAAGGGCTGTAATTTGGAGGAATCACTGGCTTTAGGTTGGAACTGATTGGGAGAATAGAAATTTGCGATTAAGGTATGTTAAGGCTAATCTCTTTAACAAGTTATTCTCTTCATAACATCGATACGGCTTATGCTTCTATAGTAACTTAATAAATCAAATGTCGTAGTAAGTCATCACGAATAGAATAGAAAATGTTGCGTAGTATCCCAGGTTGGGGTTGTTTGTATTTTGTACAGGCTCTCTCCATGAATAGCTGAGGAACTATTAATCTATGAACTATTTACAGAGCTATAAATTGCTTACGAATCTATGATGCTACTGACGCTTACGAAGCTATAGATTACTTATGGAGCTACGATGCTACTATCGCTTACGGAGCTGTAGACTACTTTCGGAGCACGAACTTGAATTGCCTACAGAGTTATAGTATTACTTATGGAGCTATTAATTGTATGAAAGGACTAAAGTAAAGCCTTCGGTTCCACACTGTAGTCTCCTATGAACTCCTTCTATGCCAAGATGGTAGTACCGACCCTCAGTAGGGCTTGGTGTGCCTAAGACACAGTTGCAGTCACATGTGGGGCCTTAGGGGTACCGATAGGGGTATATAGACTGATTGGCATTTTTCGGAGCTTATGGGGGCCCAGGTAGGTTCTCTCTGTGTTGGTTGTACCTTCCAGGGTTATGGGGGCCCGGTTAGGTTCTTGTTTGAATATTATCTGCTAGTTTTGGCTTATGATTATGACATTACGCAGCTTCGATTCTGATTCATGTTGTTGATTACTTCCAGTTCTTTTAACAGCTTTCATTCAGCTATTTTTATTAATGCCTTACATATTTGGTACATATTGTACTGACGCCCACATTTGGCGCTCAGTATACTTGCCTGCAAGTTCGGACATACAAGTTTCAGGACCTCCTTAGCAGCTACTCAGGGTCAGCGTATTGGTCAACTCCCTTCCTTTGGAGTTTCCAGTTAAAGAAGGTTTGCTTAATTTTGTTGTATAGTTGTGGGGTAGGTTGGGGCCCTGTCCCGACTACTATTTCACATTTAGAGGCTTGCAGACTACAGTTCCTAGCTAGTTGTTCGTTGTTGGCCCTGTGGGGCCTATATGTGTTATGTTTTGTATGTTGGCCCTATGGGGCCTAGTGTAGATATCTGTTAGCATCCTTTCGGCCTTACTTTATATATAACTGCCTTCCTTCCTTTTGTTATGACTTAAACAACAGGGTGGTCTTGACGGCCCGTAGAGGATCCTATTTTTATTGTGATTGTTGGGTTGGCTGTTTTTATGCAGGTTTGTTGTGTGGCCTTGTTGGCCTGAGGCTGTGCTTATAGCTGAGATATAGCTTTTCATTTTCTTGATTATCTATTGCTAGCAGGCACCATAGGTGCATTTGCCCAGGTAGGTCAGCTCGGAGTCTAGTGTGGCACTAGGTGCCAGCCATGCCTCCCAAGGTGGGGCGTGACATATTCAAATCTTCAAGGATATGTTAAGAGAATATGTTATTAATTTCAAAGGAAATTGGGATGACCATTTACCTCTTATTAAATTTTCCTATAATAACAGTTACCATTCTAACATTCAGATGGCTCCGTATAAAGCTCTTTATGGGAAGAGGTGTAGATCTCCAATTAGATGGTTTGAGGTTGGCGAAGTAGAATTGATGGGACCAGACTAGTGCAAAAAGCTATGAAAAAGGTTAAGATCATTCAAGAAAGAATAAAGACTGCACAGAGCCTTCAGAAATATTATATAAATATTAGGCAGAGAGATTTAGAGTTTGAGGTAGATGATTGGGTTTACTTTAAGGTTTCACCCATGAAGGGTGTTATGATCTTTGGGAAAAAAGGGAAAATCAGTCCCCATTACATTGTTCCATATATGATTTCGAGGAGAGTTGGCAAGGTAGCTTAAGAGTTGGAGTTGCCAACTGAACTAGCATCAGTTCACCCAATTTTCCACATCTCCATGCATAAGAAGTGTGTGGGAGACCCAACACTCATTGTGCCTATGAAGAGTGTTGGAGTAATAATAATCTGTCATATGAGAAAGTTCCAATCGAGATTCTGGATCATCAGGTTCGTAAGTTAAGGAATAAGGAAGTCACTTCAGTGAAAGTGGTATGAAGGAATCAGCTAGTTTAGGAAGCTACTTGGGAAGCTAAAGCAGATATATTCCCTCCTAGTCCAGAATCATCTTGAGGTAACAGTCCTCTCTCTTAGCATTCTTATTAGTTCATTTTTCTTAGCTATTGTTTAAGTCCTTAGTGTGTTTGCATACTTCGTGAATTCAATTAAGTTCAGTTAACATACTCATAGTTAGATTATCTACTAGTCTAGCTTAGTCTTCATTCGAGGACAAATGATACCAAGGGGGAGATATTGTAATGCCTCGAACTTTTTCCCTAAGTTTGAAATTGTTCTAGGTATGTGAATAGACCAAAACTCGATGAATTATAATGAAACTATGTTTTAAGATCATTTCTTAAGTGTGAAAAGTGAATTTGATAAAAATTAAGGTCATAAGGAACCTCTAGCACAAAGATGAGTTGAGAGCCTTCTTACTGATTGAGTTTTCGTATAAGTTCTTATAAGGGTCAACTTCAAATGACCATAACTCCCAATTTATGAAGTATTTTTGAGTTGTTATACAATAAACATTGAATTCCTTTGAATCTTCTTTTCAGCGCATCCTACATTGTGTCAATCAGAGTTCGGAGTAAAAACTTATGAGCATTTTATGAAGCACTATCAAGTGACACGTCATTATTGGACGGGTCAAATTCACTGACAAGTGAAGTTACCAAAAATGATTTTACGGTTATTTTAGGGTAGTCCCACGATTTAATTGCCTAAACCTAGATGTTTTAAAATTTCTAAAGGTATTATGTAATACTCTTAAAGCCTAAACACCTAGTTCTTCCATTACAACGTAGAATTCAAGGATCAAAGCTCTCTTTTAAAAAGCCAGAAGTCTTCTTCTCCAAATTAAGGTTCTTCGAGCTTGATCCTAAGGTTCTATTTTTTTAGGTATGTAAGGCTAACTAAAGTGAGGATTTCTAATCATCCTTATGCCCTATATCCATGCAAGAGTTTATTGAGATTAAAGCTAGGGTTTTATTGCATAAATTGTTTTACGCATTGATCATATTATCATATTGTGTCCTATGCATCATTTAGAGTTTCAAAGTACAGTTTCATTTATGCCCTTCAATTGAGACATTCTTTCTAACGTTGCTTCATTCAGCTATTCTACATACCATACATTCCAAGTACAGACACCCTTTTTGGTGTTGCATCGTATTAGTATTCAGACTCGGGTAGACGGGATAAGCAGCGGACGCTTTGTTAGGACTTCATCTACATTCAGCTTTTGTGAGGTCGCATACATTCGGGGTGTCACAGTTATTGAGTCTTTTATTTATAGAGCTTGAGGTAGTCGTGGGAACTATGTCCCGGCAACCCTTCTATAGTTATTAGAGACTTCATAGATAGAGTTAGATATTGAGTCAATAGTGTTACTTTCTAACGTTTATTTTCGTTATAGAATAAATTTTCTTTCATTATATTGAGCTCAATATGTTTCTGCTTCCGCATTGTTTATTGAGATCTAAACTGATAACAAGCTAGGACAAGGATTCTCTTGGATCACGAAAGTGGTTTGAGTGTTGGTCTACGCCCTGGGTCTTGATTCAGGGCATAACAAGGAGAAACTTCACGACGAGTCTTAGGGATCTTCTTGGCATACAATTTAAGCATTATTGGGCTGATTTAATCTCTAAAATCATTTGGCGCTCTCCAAAAATTAGTCAAAGACTAATTGTCCTCGATATTGAACTATATATATTTGACTAAACCTTGTGGTGAAAATAAAAGGTATCACCCTATAACAAATAAATTTTAAAATTTTTTACTAATTTTCATTCTTTTGTAAATCGCATTGAGTAATGTTGGGTATTCCAGTGTAACTAAAAACTTAACATTGGATTGTGGTGGACTAATACAATGGATAATATTACCTTCATTAATGATCTCACCATCTCAAAATAATGTAACTCTAATAGCTTGATCATTCAACACTTTCAAACATAATATGCTGAAAAATATCAGCAAATGAGTATATTAAACAAAGTTCTTTGAAATATTGGAAATGAATGAATTTTAAGTTCATCTAAAGTTCGCTTTAAATATATCTTGGATGAGCTTTGAAAAAAATTGATGAAAAAGTATCCTATAGTGCACTAAATTTCTCTACGATGCTTTCTAGATCAAACCAAGTACAAATATGGTGGAAGAAAAAAAACGCTCCGTTCTTTTTCCTCATGCAAACCCTAAACTCGAGCTTTCTTTGAAAGAAAACCTAACTAGATGGCCACTAGTCAGCCACCGGCGGGATTAGTTGACTAGCCTGATTTACCCACACCAGTCACATCATTGTCTTCTACACTACCAAATTCTTTTATTCCAGTTTTAAACTACACCAATCTGTTAAAGCCACCAACATTGAATAGTCTAACGTAATGCCTTAAAAAATTGTTATAATTCTGTTTAATCCCATCACTATGTTTTATGGTGAAGTACATTAAATGGTCTAAATCTAAGCTTGCAACCATAAACATCATAAAATATTTTCAATATGTGGTTGTGGGAAAGTTCTCATGGTTGGCTTGAACTAGAGAAACTCAAAAGATCATACCAACACGGTGCAACATTAAGGGTGATTGCCAAATAGGATTGTTTAGAAATCTACACATATTGATTAGGTTATCAATAAAGCAAGACTGCATTGTGCATACCTCTTCTGGTTGATCCACACCATCCTGACCTTAGCTCCATGGAAGAATATGTTATTTCTGAAACCCGAAAAAATTGAATCTTAGATCAAAACACTATGCATGAATGGAAATTCCTACTGAATGAGGTCATGGATATATGACTCACAATTTAAACTAGAGGAAGAGACCACGAAAGTTATGGCTTGGATCTCCTTCCCAAACCTATTACCTACATATTATGTAAAGGAATCTTTGTTTTCACTAGCATCAATAGTAGGGGCTCCTTTGCAGTTGGACATGGCCACTATCAATAAAACACATCCAAGTTGTTCTAAGATGAAGGTTTCGGTGGACTTATTAGCAAACCTATCAGACAATATTATAATGGACATTGGAAATAAGAAAACTGGAGCCATAAGGACAGTAAATGTAAATATTCAATATAACTATTTGCATAAATACGGTAGGGAATGCAAGTTAGAAGGATACAATGTATATGAATGTAGAGTGATACATCCAAAATTGGCTCCAAGGAAGCCTGACATCAACAAGAAGGATGAAGCTATCAAAGGAAAGGAAGAGTAAGAGAAGACAGACAAAATAATGGGTAATAACAATTAAGGAATAAAGAAGAATGCACAAGATAGTCATAGAGGCAACCCAAACATGGGATCATTCGCAAGGAAACTTACCTATGGCAAGATAGTAAGGAATCTAGAGGATTGGAATGTTGTTACAAATAGGAAGGATCATGCAAATGGGAATAAAGGGAAAAAACTATGTGACACTATTGTAAAAGGAAACCAGAAAAACAAGGGAGAGAATATCACAATTTAAAACAAATATTTTACTCTTCATAATACAAAATATCATGAGAATAATACGAGTACCCAGAATAACATGAACAAAGAGAATGAAGATCTAATTAAGGATAAAGAGAAGGGTTCTAGTGCAACAACAGATAGTCCTAACAAGCAGAAAAACAACATAGATTAAGAGGGAGATGAGGTGTAGAGAAAGGGGAAGATTGCTAGAACCACAAGTGATGACAACAATGTACAGGATACCATAATAGAACAAGTTATAGATCTAGACTCCAGCGGGAAAAATGGGATTGGGGATACAATAAAAGTCCCAAATGTGACAAAGATAATAACAACACTCAGGAGTGGACTAAGAAGGTTTTTCGGGCTCAAGGGAATGATGATTCTGAGGAAGAAAGGAGTAGAAGGTAGAGGAACCTCCTGACTAGACATTGGGAGAAATAATGAAGTTTTGCATCCAAATGTACATGCAAGTGTACGTGGTCGTAAAAGTAATATAGGATTTGAACTCCAGATATTGTATCTATAGGGACTAGATTAATTATTCACTAAATTAAACTAATGCTAATTTATTTTATTCAAGTGATAGAATCAAAAGATATATTTATAACTAACTAAACTAAAAATAAAAGAAAATACTAACGAACAATTAACCAAAGAAAGAATCGATTTTATTTTACAAAATCAATGATGAATCGATCTAGGACTATGGACAGCTAGCAATAATTCAGCATTGTTATCTTGAAATAATTACGAGTTATTAATTCATGGGGTTAATTGTATAATTATGGTCTTCCGAGCCTCTAGTCACCTATTCACATGCAATTCTATATCTATATTCCTATGATCAAGAATAAATCATACGAATGATATTGACTTCTTCCATTCAAAAACTAAGAAAAGTGTTCTAAGTATATTCTTATCCTAACTGCAAATCAATTCTAAGTTTCACTTTTTAAAAAAAAAGATCTTTCTCTATATATACTTCGTTCTATCTTATTGATCCTTTTTTCAAGTTCACAAGAATAGAGATTTATTTTAGTGGTGATTAATCATCAAAATAGTAAGCGCAAGAATATACGAATAACTACTGTGATAATTATGAAAGTTAACTCCAGTCCATACCAACAAAATCATAATCCTAGAACGAGAAATTTGCTCCATATAAACATGGAGTAATTATAATAAATTATCCAAAGAAAAATGTAAAAATAAATAATACAAAGAAAAAAAGATAAAACTAATTTTCTCTAACGTCCACAGCAACTCTTAACTCTTCTCTGATGTGTTCCAAAATATTTTTAAGAGATATTTACAAGTTTATAAAAGATTCCACACAAAATGAATTTTGTCCAAAATAAATTAGGAATCCAATTAAAATATGAATTTGGCCATCGCGTCGTGCCTCAATTGCAGCTGCTCACATTGCTACGCCGCCTTTGTTAGGAGATGTGTACCTTTTCTCAATTTGTTTGCCTTTTGCTCGCTTTTATATGTATCATTATAATATAAATCTTCCATTGAGCCGTCTTCTTAATTTTCTTATATGATTTTTAATTTTTAATTTATTTTTGTTCTAGATTTTTTTAATTTATAAATATAATATTTAGCACAAAGCAATATAACTAATACTCAAAAGACAATTAAAAGTACTAAAATATGAGGCAAATAATGGCTAAATATATGTATTTTTTCCCAAACATCACTACCCCACACTTTCGTCCTTGAGCAAATATTTAATCTCATATCAATAAGCCAAGCCTAGGAACGCACCTACTTTTATTGATACAAACAATTAAACCATATAAAAATTTCACAACATGAAGTGCACTTCCAGCTCATCATGCAAGATATACAAAATAACAAACATCTAACCTCTTAACCTTATAGATGGACTCTATTTTTTAAATTTAAACTCGCTCACCTACTCTGTCAAAGAAAGCTAACCATATCACCTATCTATCATGAAATAAGTGCCCTAAAAAGTATAAATAGTCCATACACTCAAATCAAAGAATTAATATAAATTAAAGACTTAGTATCAAGGAACAACTCTCGCACTCACAAAAGAATTCACATGTATGCACAAAGTATCATAGGCTTGCCCATTATGTACATCTCCACTAATTAAGTGTGCTCAAATAAAATTAAATAGGACTTTAATGGGTTGTAATATTGTCTAAGGGACGGGTATAAAAATTATATAATAGTGACTTACACTTCCTTAAGAACTTTGTAATTTATTAGACTTATCACCCATTATTTTCTTCATTTATTTTTCAGCCCTCTCTTCATCAATTTTTTCCACAAGTAATTCTCATCAATCAAGAATGTTACAATTATATATTTATTTTCAAGAATTTTTATTCACCCTATTTTTTTCATGTCATATTCTTTCTATGCGGGCTTTTCATCAAAAGTAATGTTTATTGGTCATCATTTACACTTGACCATCCCTTTTCTTCAGATTTAATAATTTTATCACAGTCTATGCTACAATGCTAAAGGAAGTAGGGAGCAAAAACTTGGAATTCAATAAAAAGGACCATAGGTAAATATATGGCTAACAAATGAAAGGCTGCAGGTTCGAAAGGCTAACTAGTGGTAACATTATCTGAGCAGGCTAAATTTCTCAAGACATATCAAAGAAAGCCTATTATCATCTTCTAAACAGAGCAACACTTATTATTTTTCTTCAACAACATGCAGGGAAAGTTATAGATTAAGATGCAAAATATGGAATACATGCAAGAAATCCTCATCTCACATGGCACAAGTCTCAATCAAAATGGATTAAAATGCTCTTAGACAGACAGGGTCATGACGAATACAAAAATAAGAAAATTTATATACAGAATCCCTACCCCAAGCCTAGGTGTCAAAAATTTTGTTATCTTATATTAATTACTAAGCACTCACGGGAAAGCACCACTCAAGCTCAGGCCTAAATAGCTATCAAACAAGTCAAGATTGTCTTTTCTTTTCTCTCTTTATTATTTCGAATTTTTTTTTTATAAAATCTAACGAGATAATTCTCTCAACACAGTCGTCATCCATCCATCGTATGAAAAAGTCTCTATCTATGACTAAATAAATAAATAATTTACTCCTAAAAAAATAATAATTACCCGGTTCAAGCTACATCCCTCAAAAAGAACGGATGCACAAAGAAAAATTAAGAGGAATTATTAACTACCTAAAAAATTGAACATAAAATCACCCAAGCAATTGTAGTTGAGAGAAAAGCTTCATTGAGTAAATTAGAATTAACTCAAGAACAATCCACAAAGATCAAGAAAGAATTCAAGAAAAGGTTGATCACAAGTTAATCAACTCAATTCAATGATCTTTCTCATCCTATTACTTCTCTAACTTGTTCTAACGATTTATCCTCCCCCTTCTAAAAAAATAAAACATAAAAAGTATTTATACAAACAAAAGAATACTTTTCCTAAGCTAACAGGGTAACTTTCCATAACTGTTGCTGCTCGATCCATGATCTATCATACGACCCGTAACAGGTTTGTACGGGTCATACCTGCTATCCATAAGTCCTTTGGCTTGCTGAAATTCAGTGAAGTGTTGGGCCTTGGTACGACTTGTACATGCTTCCTACGAGTCGTACTGTACTTCCATGGCTTGACTCTGAGAATTCTAAATTTTTCTGAAGTTTTTCATGAGTGTGATGGTACGACTCGTACCTCTCCGCCATGACTCGTACTGTCTATCCATGTCAGGAGTCTGCCTCTTGTGCAATTCTTCTGAATATTTCCACGACTTGATGGTACAATTCGTACCATGGTTGTACGGCTCGTACTGTGAGTCTTGGGTTGCATTCTTCCCAACTCAGCCTTCTGAATCTTTTCACGAGTCTTAGTAAATTTGCACCAGCAATGTACGGCTCGTACTGAGACTGTCACTTTGACTCATTTTCTTCTCTTTTAGGCTTCTTTTGCATATTCTTGCTCCAACACCTATGTTTTCCTAAAAACAAAAGAAAAGAACCTCATACCCATATAAACATACCTAAGTCCATGCTATTTTCTTAGTTTTGAGCGTCCAAAGTGATGTAAACTCACAGCACATCATCCACCCTACACTTAAAATTTTGCACTGTCCTCAGTGCCTACAAAAATAATACAAGGATAAAAAAACTCCCTGGAAGGCCGAAAGCCAGAGCATTAGCAGAGAAAGGATACCCAGACTTCTCCCAGCAAGATTTGGTTCTTTATATGGGCACCCCACACTAAGTCCCAACTCAGTGGCTTGCTTTTACAACTTTCAATGACTTTGCTTCAATGCTCAAACTCCTACAAAAATAAAATTTAAATTTAAAAAATAAGATAAAACAAAAAAGTTGAAAAAAAAAAACAAAGCCTAATTTATAGAAATTTAAAGGCTAATATTCCATGGAGGTTTGGTGTTGTTATTGAGCCACTTCATGAGTAGTTCATAATCAACCTCTAGAATGACCCTACTATATTTTGAATGCACCAATGAAGGTCACAAACAATTGCTTGAATCTCTGCTTGGTTGTTAGTACCAATACCTAGGAGGGTAGCAAAAGCAAAAATTAAATTCCCTTTTCAGTCTCAAAGAATGTCACCAGCCCCTATGTTTTTTGAATTTTCAAGTGCATTCTCATCTGTGTTCAGTTTGACTATAGGGTGAGTAGGTTTGTTCCAACGCACCTTGATCACATTAGTTTCATGTTGACACTTTTCTACGAATGTACTCAATTTTGTCCAATTAGAGGGCCATGAAATATAAGGAAAAGTGGAAGCAAGTAAGTTGGAGATGTCTTTGAAGATAGAGTACTTGACTCTTAAAGTTAGACTGCTCGCCCCCATATTTTCTAGCACATCTATTTTTCCAAAGGTTCCAACACACAATAATAGGAGTCGCATGCAAAATGAGTTTGTGAACCTATTGTTGTGCTTAGAAGTCCACCAAGTCATAAGAAGGCTCCTTAAAGAACTAGCTCTTTGATAAATGCCCCAAGGATCTGAAATAAACTTCCAAATATATGCATCAAAGTGACCAGATATGAAGATGTGCTCAATAGTGTCCAATCCAAGTCTGTAGCAACAAGAATATTCAGCAGATTCATTTCCAAAGGTGATAATCTTCTCATTAGTAGGAAGCTTGGCTCTCAAAGCTCTCCAAAGAAGAAAAGACACTTCAAAAGGGATATTCTTGTACCAAGTAAGAATATTAGTCATAGTCTTGATCTTCTTTTTCCTATAAGATCCCAAACTAAAGCACTAGTAAAATCTCCATGAGTATAGCTTCTAAACTGGCTGATCAGGAACACCTTCCAAAAACTAAAATTGAGTGTAAAGAATCAGATGGACAAACTATGGAGGTGCATTTTGGACCACCATTTCCTCATTCCAATGTCCATTAATCAGAAATTGAGATACAACCATATTGTTGAGCCTTGGCAAGTTATCTCTGTGATAAGCAAGAGGCTCAATACCTAACCAATCATCCCACTAGAAGTAACATGTGCCTTAATGGAGGGTCCATTGAATATGGTTCTCTTCCACTTGCTTATTCCTCGTCATGTGCTTCCAAATCAAGGAATGTCCAGTTTCCCATTTTTTGCTTATGGGATTGTCCCTTTGACAATATTTAGCTCTGAGAAATTGCCCCCAAAGAGAATTCATGGTTCTAAAATTCCACCACTGTTTATACTAAAGAGAAAGACAAACATCTGAAAGCTTCTTGACACCAAGACCACCTTCTTCATATGGATAACAGAGAGTTTCCCAAGAGGACTAATGGTATTTCTTCTTATCTATTTCCCATCCCCATAAGAAATCAGCTACTAGTGACTTGATTTACTTGAGAATAGTATTTGGAGGTGATATAGCAGAGAGTATATGATGGGTAAAGATTGCAGCAGAAACTTCACAAGAGTAGCTCTTCCTCCATTACTAAGTATCCTAGACTTCCACCCTTTGATCTTAGCTACCACTTTGGCCACCATTCTAGAGAAGTAGATGATTCTTTGCCTTCCTGTGTAAAGAGCACAACCAAGATAAGTGATAGGACTATCCTTCTGAGTGAAACCCGTGATATCCTTAAATTTGCACATAATATTCTGAGGACTGTGTAGGGATCATGAAATGACTCTTCTCCTTGTTGATGAGTTGGCCAGACACACCCTCATAAGTAGATAAAACTTCCATAATCAGTTGCAATGAAGAACTAGTGTCACGATCTGAACAGAGGCCCCGGTCGTATACATGGGACAAGAGACCTCGAGAGACCCCAAGTCGACTCATGGCATAAGCATATAACAAACTCATTCAATAAACTGAAGAAAACATCAATATAACTCAGCAGAAGTCTAACTCAACATGACATCAGAATAAGCATCCAAAGCTAACACATACATAAGTCTGAAAAGCCTCTAATCTGGATGAGTTGATGGGACAAGACCCCAACTAACTCAACAGTACTTAAATTGAAAATACATAAGGAAACTAAAAATCTAGCCCTCGAAGGATGAGGACTCACCAACCCAGTTGGAGTTGACTCTGATAATCGACTACGAGCGAGGCTGAGCCTGGGAGCTGGGTCCTGTATCATGAAATGATACAGCATAGAAAGTATGCGGTCAGTACGTGGAATGTATCGATTATGCAAGGTAAGTAAAACTGCTTAAGTAAAGTAAAGCATTTAAAACATTTCATAACATATCATAAGCTTTCAAGTCTGAGAAGAAGGGCTATATGCATTCATTCTGAGATCGTAATCTTATCATGACATGACCATGCATAGCTTTATAACATCATGACTGACTCGAATGACTCAAAGCTGAAACATAACATTTATAATAAAATCTTAACAATGAGTCAAACCTTGAATTTAGAACATGAATGCGTAAGATAACTTCCATGAGTAATGAATTTGCAAATCTGAATCATATAGACAGTGGATACTCATCACTTAACCGACATACCACGATAGAGCTTACGTGGTCCCAACTATCACACTCAAGTGAGCATAGTCATCCATAACCTTGATAGGGCTATGAATGATACCATGATATCGATATCAATCTCGGGGGCCAATAGGGTCGGGGATAGCTCACAAGGGAGGTCCCAATAATATAATAGTATCAACCTACATTGGCGCATAGTTATGGGGCATAGGGTGATCAACCCTTAACCCGCTCGGTGCTAGATTCTTCTCCCAAAAACAAACAATTCTCTACATCGTATATAATGAAGCTCAACATTGTCTATTGACGAAGCTCGAGATGCAATCATGCATAACGCAACATTGTATGAAACGAAGCTCAAAATTGTCCTTTGAAAAAGCTCAATAATGAAATCATGCATAGACTCGACATCATATGAAAATGAAGCTCAACATTAACATACATCTCAATTATGAATTTATGCATATGAGAAGCTCTATTTTGAACATACCACATGCTCAAATATAAGTGGGAGCATCTACTCCAAATCATGTGGTAAGCTATATGTAAGAATATTTAACTCAACATACCATAAGCTAATAATATGAAATTTGGGAGACTTTGCTCCAAACAATGTGGTAAGCTCATTTCGGGAAAACTCATCATTTTAAATCAACATGTGGGCATTGCCCAAAGATTTATCACACTTGGATCTACTCAATTCATTTTGGAAATAACATCATAATAATGGGTAGCTTTAGAAACATGTTTTTCATCATCAAATCTCATCATCATCATGCATTCATAATCATTCTTTTCTTTCATGAACTTCTCAACTATGGGCATTCAATTTCATAATTTAAAAAACATAATTTGAATTGAAAACAATTTAAAATCTTCCCAAGCTTCACAATTCATCAATATAAATAGAATCTAATCATACCCTTGTATAGAGATTGAAGAATTATGCAATTGGGTAAAAATTCCATTCTTGATCATAGGTGATTTTCATGATTTTGATAGAAATTGGGCATGGGTGTGGAAGGAGACACCTACTCATAACCTTACATACCTGGAAGGGATGATTTAACCACTTCTCTAATTTCCCAAGATGAGATCCCAATGGAAACCTTCAAAACTTTCTCTAAATCCTCTCTTCAAACTCTCAAGTTTGCATGCATGGAATGACTTAGCTTAGAATAGGTTTTCCCCTCTTAAAACCCTGTAAAATGAGCCTTAAACGACGTAGTATAGGCCCCTAGTACTTAGGATATATGAAAAAGGCCTTACTAAAATCGCAGGATTTGGTTAACTTCCAGTCCCCACGAGGGACTGGACGACTCGTGCTCACAGGACACGACTCGTGGCCATGAGTCATCTAGTTCACTGCCCGAAAACAACTAGGGGACCTCACAGGAGACATCACGACTCGTGGTGGGTGACCACGACTCGTGGTCACCATCCGTGGCTTCTACTGTCCACTGCCTCCTTGCCAAACAACCAGTCTAGGCCACAGGAGACCACACGAGCCGTGAGGCCTGACCACGACTCATGGTCATACATACATATGTCTAAATAGCCTCTAAACTTGACGAGTTGATGGGACAAGACCCCAACTAACTCAACAAGCTGGAAAATGAAATACATAATGAAAATATAGATAGTTTGGTCCTTGGAAGATGAGGACTCACCAATAAGCAGACGCTAACTCCGATAAGCTGTCTAAAAGCGGGGCTAAACTTGAGAGTCGGGTTCTGTATCATGAAATGATACAGCATAGAAAGTATGCGGTCAGTACGTAGAATGTACCAAGAATGCAAGGTAAGTAAAATCGCTAAGGTAAGTAAAATCTTTTAAATACAGTGCATTAAGTAAACATAACATCAGTGAACTGAGAGTAGGACTTGCATGCATTCTTTCTAAAGTCATGATCTTTTCATAACATACGATACATAGCTTTATAAAATCAAATTGACTCGAATGACTCAAAGTTGAAATATGTCATTTATAAAAAAGCTGAACATTGAATCAAACCTTGCTGTTAGAACATGATGTGCATATAATAAACATGAGTAATGATATGCATATATGAATCATATAGAACAATGGGAGACTCTTCACTTAACCGACATACCATGATAGAGCTTACATGGTCCCAACTATTACACTCAAGTGGGAAGAGCCATTTAAAACCTTGTCAGGGCTAAGGACGGTACCATGATATCGATATCAAGCTCATGGGCCATTAGGGCAGGGGATAGCTCACAAGGGAGGTCCCAATAAGATAATAGTATCAACCTACATTGGCGCGTATTTTTGGGGCATAAGGTGATCGACCCTTAGCCCGCTCGGTGCTAGACTCTTCTCCAAAAAATATGCATATGCTCTACATCGTATATCACGAAGCTCAATAATCAATTATATCTCAAATACGAAATGATGCATATGAGAAGCTTTAGTTTAAAACATACCACAAGCTGAAAACATATTTGGGAGCCTTTTCTCCAAAACCATGTGGTAAGCTATGCATAGGAATACTTAATTCAAAACATACCACAAGCTAGAATATAAAATTTGGGAGTCTTCGCTCCAAAACAATGTGGTAAGCTTTGTTCGGGAAATTCATCATTTAAACTTAACATGTGGGCATTGCCCAAAGCTTTATCATACTTAGAAGTACTCAATTCTCATCAAAAACATAATTATAGACATGGATAGCTTCAAATCATGCTTTTAATCATAATATCTCATCATTATCACATTTACTTCATAAATCTCACTTTTCATGATCATATCACCAATGGGCTTCTATATTCATAAGGCAAGAAATATAATTTTAGTTGAAATCATTATAAAGTCATCCAATGCTTCACAATTCGATAATAAAATAATAATCATGTTACACCTTGTAAATTCTCGACATGTAGATGGCCTATTCGCATGTTGGTTAAGAGTTTTTGAATGCCATACATGCTAGGAAAAGGCCCAAGAAAAGACCGGAAAAGAGATTTGTCGAACTATCATGGGAGGAGCCGGGGCAGAGCCCCTCCGCGATGGCAACGTTCCCGGTGGGAGGGCCTCCGTGATGGCAGCGTGTCACAGAGGCCCTGTCCAGGCCCAAGTATAAAAGCCTCCAAACTTCGGTTTTTAACTTCATTTCACAATTATATTTCCAGAACATGAACAGAAAATAGAGGGTACGGAGGATCCATTGAAATTTCCTTCCGATTACGCCGTCAAACGCGGTCCAAACTCAAATTAACTCCAGATACCGAGGTATTAAGCAGCAAGGAGCATTCCTACGGATTTAGTTTCGTGAAATTCGGCCGGTGAATCACCGTGCTACCGAGTTAAGGTAAGTGAAATTGCTCCAAATTAGTGTCAATATACTCCTAGCCCTAAAGTGAGTATTTCTCCCTTCGGGACTTCCGAGAAATAGCGAGTTTTCGACTGTTTTTCGATAAGCCAAAGTTTGGGCTATATATATATATTAAAAGTGATATTTTCTTTTAGAATATTAGCATATTCAGTTCTAATTGATATATATATGAATGCAGTTGGGAGAAATAGCAGAAGTACTGACCGAGCTACAACAGTTAGTCGAGAAATCCGAAGCGAAGGTATGTAAAGCTAGTTCCTTCGGCAAGTTAGTAATCAAGTATAGCAAATAGCGTGAAGTATAGAAGAAAGAATTCAGAAGTCGAGAATTGAGTCAAGTATGAATCTAGCAAGCATGTTTTATAATATTATGATATATTCAGAATAAAAGTTAGTAAAG
>JACEIK010001321.1:58780-81452 GCA_018107945.1 Datura stramonium
CGCATAGGTTCCCTTGTATTGATGAGATTCTGGTTAGATGTTGCTATTGTACAGGTGGCTATAGGCCTAGCCGGCCGGGGGCTGTATTTACAACCGCTATATAGCCCGTTGATTCTGTGAATCAGAGTTAGAGTCAGCCGGGCACTAGAAGTGCTTAGGCTTAGTATTCCAACAGTTCAGGTCCTAGTAGGGCACCAGGTGCCAGTCATACCCCCCAAGGCGGGGCGTGACAAATCAATTCATACCCATGTAAATAAATTGAAGATTCATTCATTTGGGTAGAAACCCCATACTTGATCATAGGAAATTCTCATATTTAGATAGAAATTTCGCATGGGTGTGGAATAAGACACCCACTCATAACCCTACATACCTATAAGGTATTGATTCTACCACTTCTATGGTTGCCCAAGAGAAATTTGAATGAAAACCTTGAAGACTTGCTCTAGATCACCTCTTCAACCTCTCAAGTTTGCATGCATAGAAGGAAATAACTTAGAATAGGTTTTCCCCTTCCTTAAACCCACTAAAACAATTGTTAAATGATGTAGTATAGGCTTTAGGAACTTAGAAATTATGAAAAGGTCCTTACTAAATTCGTTGGAAATTACTGCCAGGTGGTCCTGACGAATGTCCTGATGACCTGTGGTCCAGGGAAACGACTCGTCACCCTGCTCGTCAAGTACACTGCCTTTCCTTGTCTCCTGGGCTCGTAAAGGTTAACATGATGACTCGTTAGGGGTGACCACGACTCGTGGTCACTAGTCATTAAGTACACTATCTCATTCTCGGGGATTTCTCATCTAGCTGGCAACGGGGGACCCCATGAATCATGGTGGCTGACCACGACTCGTGGTCACCACCTGTGAAGTACACTGATTTTCTTCCTTCTCTTTTCCTTCTCCCTCTCCCCAGGGTTGACATAACGACTCGTGGAGTATGACCATGAGTCGTTGCCACGCCCGTGGGGACCCTTTTCTTTAAACTTCCCAAACTCCTCACTGGCCTCCCCACGAGTCAGCTGACGACTCGTGGGCTATCCTCACGAGTCATCTTATGACTCGTCCTATGTCTTCAACATCAATTTTTACACTTTCCCCATTTCAACTCCCGGGTCCGATCTTTGAGCTCCCACGGTATAACAGAAATCCTATCGTATGCCTTGGCCATGTCTAATTTGATGACTATATTGTCTCCCTCCTTAGGATTCTTGATGCTGTGAATGATCTCCTGAGAAAGTATAATGTTTTCAATGATGTTTCTACCTTTAACAAACCTAGATTGATTATCAAAAATGAGGTGGGGTAGAATAAGGGCTAGTCTGAGACAAATGAATTTGGAAATAATCTTATTGGTGAAATTTCTAAGTCTTATAGGTATAAATTTTGAGAGTTTATTAGGATGATCTACTTTTGGGAATAGAACTAGACAAGCATGGGAAAAAATATTTGGGCATAGTGTGACCACAAAAGAAAAATTGAATAACAACCAAGAGGTTAATTTTTATGATGTCCCAACAAGCTTGGAAAAATTATCCATTCATACCATCTGGTCCGGCAGCAGAGTGTGGACTCATAGAAAAGACCACGTGTCTTAACTCCTCCATAGTAGGCATGACTTGAAGACTGATGTTCTGCTTATCAGTAATCATCCTAGGAATACAGTTAAGAACTTCTTCATTTATAAGCTTCTCTTCTCCAGTAAAGATCTTCTGGAAATGGTCACAAGTTACTCTGGCAATAGCTTCATCACCTTGTAATTCAACCTCATTATCATCACAAATCTTATGAATGAACAACCTTCTTCTTCTACCCCTCATCAAAGCATGGAAGTAACATGTATTTTCATCACCTTATTTAAACCAATGAAGCTGGGATTTATGTTTGAGAATGGATTATTCCAACTTCATATATCTAATGTAGTCAGCATTCAATCCATGTAGTTTAGCTCTATTCTCCTTATTCTTGTTGGTGAAGATTTCTTGTTCTGCAATGCTAACCTTCTCTTCAAATTCTTTCACAATAGCATAGATATCCCCATATTCAGATTTTGACCGGTTCCTAAGAGTGGATGCAAGTATCTTCATTTTCATGTGAAACACCCATATTGGATCGTCATCCATATCTCTACTCCAGCAAGTTTCAACAGTAGGTAAAAAGGACTGATTTTCAACCCAACGATTTAAGAATTTGAAATATTTAGTGATGTTTTCATGTCTAATCATAAGCTCCAGCAAAAGAGGAAAGTGATCTGAGCCCACAGAAGGTAGATGAGTAACAGCAGTGTGAAGCATGAATTCTAACCATTTGTCATATACCATAGCTCTATCTAGCCTCTTCCATATTCTAGCATCTGCAGCTCTTTAGTTTCACCAAGTAAACTTTTTTCCATGAAACCCAAAGTTTGTAAGGCCACAAGCTTCCATAACACCTATAAAAATCAAAGCTTTTGTTCATTTTGTAAGGTAGACCCCCCATCTTCTCCTCAGGATCAGTAATAACATTAAAATCTCCTACAGTACACCAAGGCAAATCAGTATCTACATAACTCAATAATTTGTCCCAAAGAGGTCTTCTGAGGTGATCTTTGCACTTGGCATAAATGAGGCTAGTGAGAAAAGAAGTAGGATGTTCCACATGTTTGATCTCACAAGTAATCTATTAGTCATCAGATTCCAAGACTCTGCAACTAACATATTGAGTCCAAAAAATCCATATTTTTACATTAGGATTACAAGTTGTTTCCTTCATGTTGAGATGCATTCTAGAAATGTTGATTTGGGAGTTACCTGTCAAAGGTTCCAAGATGATAACCACAGATAACTTGTGAAGCTTAGAGATATTTTTAATTCTTTCCATAGCACACATGGTATGAATACCTCTAGCATTCCAAATAACTGTACTAATCATTATAATCTCTGGCTTTGAGATCTGGTGATTGGTCTTCCTACTTTGACAGAGGGGCTAGCAAAAGTATTCAAACTTTGGACCTATTCTAAACTAGAATTCAAATCAAAATCAAACCCCATTTGAACCAAATCTGGACCCAACTTCTTGTTCTGGATAGCAACACGTAAAAATTGTTCATTACCAAAATCATGCACCAGTTATGAATTAAGAGACTACTCTTAGGATGTAGTCTTCCTCCGAACCTGCTTAGTTTTACAATTATGATCTTAACTAGAGTCAGTATCTAGTTTCTGAACCTGCTCAGACCCCATAGACTGAATCTATCCTAAATGAAGTAATTGCTCTTGAGTAGCACTTAAAAGTTGAACTTATTTAGCCTTCAAACTCTTATTTTGACCTCAACCCAAAGATTGCTTTTGAACTTGGCCTAATCCAACTTGCTGGAACATATGAATCTGATCTGAACCCAAATCTAATTCTGGATGAAATCTAAATTTTGAGTCCAAATTGGACTTAGGACAATCTGCTTCTGCTTGATAGTGGTTACAGGGGCTCTAAAGTTATTCCTAGGGTCAATTAATTGGTTCTAATGCAAAACATGAGACAAATCCCCTCTTTGAATACCCCTTCCTACAGGTTAGTGATTTTCTTATTCACACCGCCCATACCTCCATAACTCATCATCATTAATGGAAATAACATGGGGGTGCCATGGGGGAGGGGAGCATTGAGTCAATACCTGAGGTCTTCATTCTATTACCAAGCTTTGAAGTTATACCAATACCATGAGGAGAAGGGGTTTGGGGTTTTGGGAGCATTGATTCAATACCTAATCCTTGGAAATTATCCAAATTTTGTTGGTGTGATATTTCCTTATCGGATTCAATAGACTTAGTAAAAATGAGAGTACTAGTGGTTTTGATAGGCTTCTCCTATGCAACATTGCTATTCAATATGCTAGAGGAAATATTCAAATAAAAAATCATACCTATGTTTTTTATCACAATGGTTTGTTGAGTAGAATCATCAACTTTTTGAGGAGATACAGGTTTGTAGACCTTAGTTTTTTGAGAAGTTTCCACCATTCTTTGAGTATTATGATTGTGTCCTTTGAGTTTTTTCCTATTTTGAGTTTTCCACTATTCTTATTGTTGTTCATTCTCTTCTTATTGGAAATGTTGTTGAGCTTCTTTGGTGATAGAATTACTAGCCTTGTCTTGTTGATTTACAGTACTAGCAGCATTTTTCCTTATTTTTTCCTGCTCCATTCTATTTTTTAGCTTTTGCTTCCTGCTCTTTTTTTCTTTCTATTCTCCTCATCTATTCTCTTAGTTGTGCAAACTTGAACCATATGTCCTTGGAGTTTACAGTAAGCTGGCAGATTTTCATATTGTATGGCTTGCCATCTCCTAACAGTCAAGTCATCTTCATCATAATCCATCTATATGTGTGGTGGCCTCTCCAAAGTAATATCCATTTGAATTCTTACCTTAGCCACACTCCTTCTTGTCTTATAGATAGAAGTTGTATCCAAATAAAGAGTTTTCCTATATGAGACAAGAGTGCAGTCAAGAACTCCTTGTTGTAGCAATGTCAAGGAAGTTCTAGGAGTGTAACCCAAACAAGAACAATGGGAGTTTCCTCCTCACGAGTGAAGTTAGGAGTCCAGGCCTACAATCTCATAAGTTGACCCTCTATATACATCTTTTTCTTAGTCCAAACAGTGATATAATCTGCTTCATTGTCCAAATCAATGTACGAATGTCTAGAATTTAAATGAGCAATCTTAACACCACTTGTGAGCTGAGTTTGTAGGATGAAACTTTTTCTAACCAATGCAACTTTAGGCATAGTGTTGCTGAATTTTCCCACTAGAGTATACTTACACCTCTCAGCAAGCTTTACCATGAAATCCTCTCTTTTAAAGATAACAGCTGGCAGACCTTGTCTATAAGTAAACTTGGGGGTGGCTAACTCAATAGGGATTTTATTCTTAGCGCCTGCAGCCTAGTAACATAGGAATGAACTATAGTAAAAGGAGAAGGTTCAAGGATGGGCTTGTTTTTGGGAATGTTAATGGGATTTTGGTTATTGTTTATAATAGGGATATCCAGAGGTGAAGCTTTGTCACTATTTTGAGATTTGGGATTATACTTTTCAAAATTACCAAAAACATTGGGATAATCATATTTGGTATGGTGCAATTTTTGGGATTGAGAAGACTGATTAACCAGGATGTTATCCTTAGGATCTGTAGAACCATCTTTCTTATGCTGCAACGCATTGGTTAGTTCAACACCATTTTGCTCAATTGCTTTAGATTGCAATTTAGTATCAACAATATATAAAACATTAGGATCAATAGGACTAGAACTAAGAGAGTTTAGGGACTTACCTGGTATCTCTAAGGTCTATGACTACTTTGCCACATCATTCTAATGAGGTGCTGGCAGTAGGTGTTTTCCAGCAGCTTTATCAAAATATTCATTTCTTCCTTTTTCTTTTGTTCTCATTTTTGACTGATCAGTCACCAAAGTAGAATTTTCCAGATCATCCACCCTGTGAAGAGTTTATTTTGATGATTCATAAAAGTAACCTCCCTGTTATCTTTCATCACTGGCAGCTTAGCACTTGCATTAGAAAATTTATCATTTTGATGCTCTATTGTTGGACCTGCAGTACTGTGTTCCTCCACCCAAATATTAGGATCAACAATCATGTCTCTTATTGCCTTGATTGACCAGATTACTATTTCCTTCCAATTGGACTTCATTAGCCTTAAAAGAGAAATTCAAAGTGCTTTGGTCCTCATTACTGATGGAATTTTGAGGGCAAAAATTCTCATGATCCTTAGGAATAGAATTGCATTGGTAATTTTGTGTCTCGTTGACCTAAGCTTCATTGTCGGGATTATCGAACTTGCCATTACTACAAACCCTAATATTGAAATTCAATGAGATGTGATACTGACTAATTGGAGCTTCATATGATATTGCATTGCTAGAGGAATTGTGCAAAGATCCCCACTCCAATTTGTAATTTTACCGTTTCCGGTGGCGACGCCACCATCACCTGAAATCGCTAGCGGTGGCTCTACAGTCAAAATTAAATTCGAGTTGTTTTGAGTGGAACTAATTGGTGATTTTTGCATGGATGAGTTCGTCTCCTCTAAACGCCCCATTTGGCAATTGTTTTCATCAGTAACCATGGCTGACATTCCGGCGTGGGCGGTGAATAGTAGCTCGCTGGAGTTTCCTCTGTTATTTTAAGCTGGATTTACTTGGTGTAGTAGATTAGGATATTGAAAGCACATCCAACTGGTAGAGCTGCTTCGAATCAAGTGGAAGATTGACCAATTTGAAGTCGGCATTCCGGCGAGTTTGTCTTCTCCCTGGCCAACTTCGCTGTTGATTTGCCAGCGAATGGCTCGTTCAAAATGTGTGAAACTTTTTCACTGTGAAGATCAAGACCAGTACTATGATCTCCAATAGGAGTTCCACTTTATTCTCAGCCAAATGGCTTGGGAAATAATTTTTTGTGCCCAAGGCGATTAGCTCCAGCAAATGAATAGTAATTGCATTTATTTTTTCGAGATTGCCGGAGCTGTGGGTGGAATTTTTGATTGAGGTTTTTTTTGCATTGAGTTTGTGTCATTGAGATCTACGATTCTATCTTTAGAGTGAAATATTTAAACATCGAGATGGGGGTCAGGCCCCATTGCCCTAAGGAGCTCACATATGCCTCCCTTGAGAGCTTTTTTCTAGGGAGATGTTTTAGAGAGATGGGCTTGAGAGGATTTGATCTTCCAATTGAGGTATTAGGAGTAGAATGGGGATTTAGGCATAGAAAAACCCCTTAATACACCCATTAAAGAACCCAAAATGATGCCACTTAGGAGTTAAAAGCTTAGGAAGCTACAAAAATACCCCCGAGAGTTCGCATTTAAAGAATGTTTGTCCAGTGGTACGATCCATACCACGAATCGTACCAAGGACCTATGACTCATTCTGAGTCCCATAGTAACGAATCCTTCTCTATTCAATCCTCTAAATCTCCAACCTATACCCCCTAGGTACAACTCGTACCACCTTTTTATGGCTCATAGAATCGAGTCGTGGCTTCTTGTCCACTTCCTGCTAAACTCTCTGAATCCATACCACGGTCCTTGGTACAACTCGTACTAACCTGGTACGAGTCATGATATCCAGTCATGACTTCTCACTCAAAATTTGCTTCGGACCTCTCAATATGAGTCCTAGTACAGGTCGTACCATGCACCTATGGCTCGTACTAAAACTTGTACTAAGACAGTTTTCCAGTTTTCTCAGCATGATCATCTTCCAATCCTCGGGTTTATCCTTAGAAACTTTTGGGATGTTAAATTAACTCCCCCTTGGGGACATTCATCCTCGAATGGAGACTAAATAAGCTGAGAAGATAGGGAAAGAGTTGCAATCCTAGAACTGAAAGCTATAGACTAAAAAACTGACGAAGTGACCGACTCCAGACTTAGATACATGATGGAACAGAATTCATGAATCATACATGCATACTATGACATGAAAGGATCTGAGAGACATGAACTTGACATGAAACTGAATAAAGTACTAAGGACCAAACTGGTACCTCACGTTGGGACTAATTCGAAAGGAAAAAGATGCGGGTATCTAGCCATCATATCTGCTTCGGCTTGTAGCTCTCTCAACAAGATAATTTCTCCATAAAACCTTCACTAAAGCTACCTCCTTATTCCTTAACATCCAAACCGGACAATCAAGGATCTCAACTGGAACCTCCTCATAGATAAGGCTATCCTTCATCCTAATGCTCTCTATTGGAATAACTAAAGCTGATTCGGCAATGCACCTTTTTAACAAAGACACATGGAAAACAGAACGCACTGAAGCTAACTCTGTTGGTAGCTCTAACTCATATTCCAACTCACCTCAGAATCCTATAAGGACCAATATATCAGGGACTAAGCTTCCCTTTCTTATCAAACTTCATAACTCCCTTCAGGGGAGACACCTTCAGGAGCACTCAATCATTGACCTCGAACTTAAGCTCTCTCCTCTTAACATCCGCATAAGATTTCTGACGACTCTGAGCTATTTTTAGCCTTTCTATAATAAGATGAACCTTCTCCATAGCCTCACGAACTGAATCTGGCCCTATCAACATAGCCTCTCCTACCTCGAACCATGCAATATGTGATCTACACCTCCGCCCACAAAGAGCCTCAAATAGAGCAATCTGAACGCTGGAGCGATAACTGTTGTTATAGGCAAACTCGATGAGAGGAAAGTGATCATCCCAACTACCCTTGAAATCAATCACACATGGTCTAAACATTTCCTCAGGAGTCTAAACGGTTTTCTTAGCCTGACCATCTTTTTGCGGGTCAAAAGTTGTGCTAAACTTCAGCTGAGTACCAAGGCCCATCTGAAACAATCTCTAGAACTGAGAGGTAAAATGAGTTACCCTATCCGAGATAATGGAAAAGGGAACTCCATGCAACCGAACAAGCTCCCGAATATAGTGTCTAGCATAATCCTCGGCTAAATTTGTAGTTTTGACTGGTATCAAATGTGCTGATTTGATCAACCTATCTACAATCACCCATATAGAGTCATATTATCGGTGCATACAAGGCAACCTTGTGATGAAGTCCATGTTGATCTCTTCCTACTTCCAAGTAGGAAGTTTGATGTCCTAAAGTATACTCTTGGGTATCTGATGCTCAACCTTCACCTGTTGACGATTCGACCACTTAGCTAAAAATTTCGCTATGTCCTTCTTCAAGCCATTCCATTAGTAGACTTCCCGTAGATTACCGTACATCTTGGTGGCACCTGTATGGATAGAGTACTGAGAGCCGTGAGCCTTGATCAATATTTTCTCCCTCAAGCCATCCACATCTAGACCACACAAATGGCTTTGATATCGGAGTACACCATCTCCCCTTTGGGAGAAAACCTCTATTTTCTGATTCCTGACAACCTCCTTTAATTTCACTAAGATAGGATCCTCATCTTTCCTTACTTTAACTTCTATCACCAACGATAATTCCAACCTAGTCTGAATAATAACACCACCATCTATTTAATATGTAAGGTGAACTCCTAAATGAGCAAGCCTATGGACATCCTTCACCAACTCCTTCCTCCCATTCTCGACATAGTACACACTCTATGTGGAAAACCTACTAAGAGCATCCTCCACTACATTGTCCTTTCCCGGATGATAAAGGATAGTCATGTCATAGTCCTTGAGAAGCTCTAGCCATCTCCTTTGCTGCAAATTCAGGTCCTTCTGAGTAAACACATATTGAAGGCTCTTGTGGTCTGTGAAAAATCCACATGCACCCCATATAAATAGTGCCTCCAAATCTTCAAGAAAAACACCACCGCTTCCAACTCTAGGTCATGCATCGGGTAATTCTTCTTATAAGTCTTAAGTTGTCTAGAGGCATGGAAATGACCTTACCATATTACATCAACACACAACCAAGCCCAACTCTTGAAGCATCACAATACAAAACGAAGCTATCTGTTCCTTCTGGTATGGTCAATACTAGGGCTAAAGTGATTCAAGTCTTTAACTCTTGAAAACTCTTCTTACAAGCATCAGACCATTAAAACTTGACCTTCTTTTCGGTCAACTTAGTCAACGGTGTTGCAATGGATAAATATCCCTCTATGAACCTCCTATAGTAACCAGCTAAACCCAAAAAGATCCTAATATCCATAGGACTGACAGGTCTAGGCCAGTTCTTCACCGCCTCTATTTTCTAGGAGTCTACCTGCACACCCTCACTAGACACCACATGACCCAAGAATGCTACTGAGTTCGGAAAAAATTCACACTTGTTGAATTTAGAAAACAACTGATGATCCTTAAGAGTCTGCAACACTATCCTCAAATGAGCGGTATGATCCTCCTAGCTCCGAGAGTATATGAGGATATCATCTATAAAGACAATAACAAACATATCCAAATACTGCTTGAGCACCCTGTTCATCAAATCCATGAAAGCTGCGGGAGCATTCGTTAGCCCAAAAGACATAACTACAAACTCATAGTGACTATACTAAGTCCTGAAAGATGTCTTCGGAATGTCACTCTCCCTATCTCTGAGTTGATGATAGTCGAATCTGAGGTCTATCTTTGAAAAGCACCTAGCACATTGAAGTTGGTCAAACAAGCCATCAATTCTAGGGAAGGGATACTTATTCTTAATAGTGACCTTGTTCAACTATCGATAATCAATGCACATCCTAAGAGAACCATCCTTCTTTCTAAAAAAGAGAACTGCAGCAACCCATAGGGACTTACTAGGCCTGATGAAACCCTTATCTAAGAGATCTTTCAACTGATATTTCAACTCCTATAGCTCAGTTGGAGCCATTCTATAAGGAGGAATGGATATGGGTTGCGTACCAGGGAGAAGGTCAATACCAAAGTCAATCTCCCTATAACACCCCATAAATTTTTGAGACTAGCCTTTAGATTTAAAACATGAGCATGCAAAAAATATGAAAAAAAGGCCTCAGTACGAGTCATAGTACAACTCGTACAATCATGGTACGAGCCGTACCTGGACATAATAGGAGGGTTGGAGGAAAACAGTAAGTATGATTGGTGGAATCACGAGTGAATGTTACGACTTGTACCAAGATGGTACGGATCGTTATGACTAGTCATGGATAAGTTCAGAGAAATGATCAGGGAAATCATGGGTAACCACAAGTCATTATATGACTCGTGCTGTGTTAGTATGGATTGTACATTGAGTTGTGAGTTTAATCAGAGGAGTGTTTAGAAAGAAGTTACGGGCTAAGGTATGACTCATAGGATGCTTGTACGGATCATAGGAGGCTTCCATGGAAAACGTCAGAGAAATGGTATGGAGCAGGGTCCCTAACCACGAGTGAAGGTACGGGTCATAGGTTGCTGGTATGATTCGTATGTTAAGTCATACCACCTGTCGGGCAAAAATTTTAAAGCAATTTCCAGGGGCATTTTTGTAACTCACGTTGCTTTAATGCCTAAGCTACGTCATTTGGTGTTCATTTAGAGGGGAATTTCGCAGGGGTTCACTAATTCTTCTCCTTATTCTCTCTTTAACACTCAAAAAATAGTACGAAGAAACTCAGGCATCTTAGAGAAAAAGCTAGGGTATTTAGTCTTTCTTCTCAAATTTCTCAAGGGTTTTCTATGAAATTCTACCTTAGTTATTCGGGGTCTCAACAAAGGAATTTCTTTTACCCTTGTTTCCCAAATTCTTATAGCAATATCCTTGGTTCTAGCCTTGTATAATATCAAAACTAGGGGTTTCCTTCAAATAGCTTGTGAATTACCTTATTTTGGATAATTCTTGAGTTTTTCCTTGATTATTGCCAGTCGTAATTCATGCTTGGTTTTTCATTTAATATAGTATGTATTTTAGCCCTAATCTTTAGATGTGCTTTGAATGGGACTTGTATAATTGAGAATTCAGATATAAATACTGGTTCACAAAATAATTCCTTGTAAATTACCAATGTTAGTACAAATACATGATTAGAAGTTAGTCTTTGATTTTCTCAGTCAACACACAGTGTTTTACAAAAATGTCAGCTGATCAGTTTGACTACATTTAGTTTTGAGGAACTCAGTAACCTGACTTGTATTAGATATCAATTTGTTAGTTGTTTTGTAGACCGTTATGACACTTTTAGATAAAGAAGCTCTGATGAGTCTTGGAACATAGTTGCTTTCAGGTCCTTAGACTCTCAAAAAACTTCTAGACAAGTAGTTCTGACTTAAGTCTTAGGACATTAGTTTTGAGCTATCTACCAAGTTAGACATAATTAGAATTTTCTGTGGGAGTAGGACTTAGCACCGAGTGAAGTTGGGGTTCAGAGCACCCAGGTTCCTAAAACTACGTTGCTACCATAGGTTATTATCCTTAATGGACATCAGACATTGATCACTCATCTCAGCTACTATGCCCTAGCAAGGTATAGTGGGCCTTCTCTGACCTCAAAATGGAGTAGGTTCGATGGAGTGGGACAAATTTGTTACATCCTTTCTCGATAGGTTCTTACCCTAGGAACTGAGGGATGCTAAGGCTTCTGAGTTCATGAACTTGAGGCAGAACAACATGACAGTAGAGGAGTATGCACTGAAGTTCACTTAGTTGTCGCGATATGCTCCAGAAATGGTTGCTGAATCAAGGGATCGCATGCTTAAGTTTGTTAACTGAGTCTCAAATTTTGTACTCAAGGAATGCAGGACTGCCATGCTCATCAAAGATATAGACCTCTACAGTCTCATTATTCATGGCCAGTAGATAGAGGTATAAAAGTTGAAGGAGATAGAGAGGGAGAGCAAGAGGGCCAAAATTGGTCAGTTTGAGTACTCCCAACAAAGGTTAGGTGGTGGTAGTCTCCCTAGAAGCAGCAGAGGCCTCCAACACCTTCCTAAGCTAGCACTCTGTCCTCCAGGTCCTACAAAGATAGGAGGGTTGGGACAGCCTGCTCCCAGTCCCAGAGCCATGTCTCTAGCAACCGTACATTTCCAGCATGTCCTAAGTGTGGTAAGAATCACCCTGGGGAATGTCGTCTAGGCAAAGAGGGTTGTTTTGGTTGTGGCCAGCTGGGTCACAGGTTGAGAGAGTTCCCATCAACAGGACGGGTGAAGGCCCAGTCTTCTATGTCAGTAGCCTTGACAGATCGCCCAGCTCAACAGGGCTCTGCTTCAGGTACAGGTGGTGGTCAGTGCCAAAATCGTTTCTATGCTCTATCTTATAGGCAGGATCTGGAGAACTCATCAGATGTGGTTACGGGTATGTTGAGACTTTTTCACATTAATGTATATGCTTTACTAGATCATGGAGCCCCACTTTCCTTTGTGACTCCTTATATTGCAATCCAACTAGATATTAGTTCACAAACTCTCTCTGAACCATTTTTAGTCTATTCCCCAGTTGGTGAGTCAATTAGAGCCAGTCAGGTATATAGAAATTATCCAGTCTCAGTGTTGAGTAAAGTAACTTCAGTCGATCTAGTAGAGCTACACATGGTTGACTACGACCTTATCCTTGGTATGGACTGGTTGCATTCCTGTTTTGCTTCAGTCGACTGTAGAACCAAGGTTGTCAAGTTTCAATTTTCTGAAGAACCAGTCTTAAAATGGAAGGGTAGTACTTCAACGCCTAAGGGTCATTTCATTTCGTACCTTAAGGCCAGGAAAATGATTGCCAAAGGGTACATATAAATATGGTTAGGGTCAAAGATTCTAGTACCGAGACCCCGACACTCCAGTCAGTCCTAGTTATGAATAAGTTTCCTGATGTATTTCCCCAAGACCTCCCTGGAATTCCTTCCTAGCGGGAAATAAACTTCGGCAAAGAGCTTCTTCCCGATACCCAGCCCATCTCTATTCCTCCCTACAAAATGGCTCCAGCTGAGCTTAAGAAGTTGAAGGAATAGTTGAAAGGCCTTCTAGATAAGGGCTTTATTAGATCCAGTATCTCTCCATGGGGTGCCCAGTCCTATTTGTGTGAAAGAAAGATGGTACCCTCAGAATGTGTACCGACTACCATCAACTGAACAAAGTCACTGTCAAAAATAGATATTCTCTACCCAGGATTGATGACTTGTTCGATCAACTTCAAGGAGCTAGTTGTTTCTCCAAGATAGATCTCAGTTTAGGATACCACCATCTCAGGGTTAGAGAACACGACATTCCAAAAATAGCCTTCAAAACTCAGTATGGTCACTACAAATTCGTGGTTATGTCTTTTGGACTAACCAATGCTCCTATAGTTTTTACGGACCCAATGAACAGGGTATTCAAGTCATACCTAGACATGTTCATCTTTATTTTTTTAGATGACTTGGTTTATTCCAGAACAGATGAGGAACATGCATACCATTTGAGAATAGTTTTACCGCCTCTCAAGGACCGCCAATTGTTCGCCGAATTCAGCAAGTGTGAATTCTGGCTAAAATCAATTGCCTTTCTCGGTGACGTGGTCTTCATAGAGGGTATTCAGGTGGATCCTTAGAAAATAGCAGCAGTTAAGGACTGGCCAAGACCCACCTCTCCTAAAGACATCAGGAGTTTCTTAGGTCTAGCCGGCTATTACAGATGGCTTGTTGAAGGATTCTCCTTCATTGACTCCCCTTTGGCCAAACTAACTCAGAAAAAGGTGAAGCTTCAGTGGTCTTATGAATGTGATAAGAGTTTTCAGGTGTTGAATACTCGACTCACTACAGCACCAATTCTGACTCTGTAGAAGGTTCAGAAGAGTTTATGATCTACTGTGATGCCTTCACAGTTGGCCTTGGTTGTGTTCTGATGCAACATGGAAAAGTCATAGCTTACGCCTCCAGACAACTCAAGGCTGATGAGAAGAACTATCCGACTCATGATCTTGAATTTGCAGCGGTAGTGTTTGCTTTGAAGATTTGGAGACATTATCTCTATGAGGTTCATGTAGATGGTTTCACTTATTACAAGAGTCTGCAGTGTGTGTTCAGTCAAAAGGATTTGAATCTTCATTAAAGAAGATAGCTAGAGTTATTGAAGGACTATGACATGAGTGTGTTGTATCAGCCAGGAATTATAGTGGATGATGCCCTTAGCAGGATGTCTATGGGAAGTGTTGCACATGATAAAAAAGGTAAAAAGAAGCTGGCAAAGGATATTCACAAATTGGCTCGGTTAGGAGTACAGTTAGTTGATTCATCTGATAACGGGGTTTTAATCCAGAGTGGGTCAGAATCCTCACTAGTGGTAGAGTTTAAGTTAAAATAGGAAGAAGAGACCCCACTCTACTCAAGTTGTAGGAGGTAGTTCTAAGAAAAGAGGTGGAAGCTTTCTCCAAAGGGGGAGATAGGGTGGTCTATTACCAGGGCAGATTGTGTGTTCCAAAGGTGGATGATTTGAGGCAGCGGATATTAATGGAAGTTCACAGAACTAGGTACTCTATACACCCAGGTGCCACCAAGATGTACCGTGATTTACAGAAAATCTATTGGTGGAATTGTATGAAGAAGGACATCGCAGAATTTGTGGCTAAGTGTCCAAACTGCCAACAGGTCAAAGTTGAATATCAGAGACCTGGGGGTATGACTCAGGATATAAGTATCCCTACTTAGAAGTGGGAAGAAGTGAATATAGACTTCATCATAGGTTTACCTCACACTCACCAACAACATAACTCAATTTGGGTGGTCATGCATTCGATGACTAAGTCAGCACATTTCCTGCCAGCTTAGACCACAGATTCAGCAGAAGATTATGCTAGGCAATACATCCGGGAGTCAGTAAGACTGCATGGATTTCCTTTGTCTATCATCTCAGATAGGGGTACCCAGTTCACCTTGCACCTCTGGAAGTCATTCCAGAAAGGACTTGGTACTCAGGTTATGCTCAGTTCAGCTTTCCACCCACAAATAGATGGCCATGCTGAGTAGATTATTCAGACTATAGAGGATATGTTGAGTGTTTGTGTGGTCGACTTTAAGGGTAGTTAGGATGATCACCTACCTCTCATCAAGTTTGCAATAGCTACTATTCCAGCATTCAGATGGCCCTGTTCGAAGCATTATATGGTAGGAGATGCAAATCTCCTATAGGGTGGTTTGAGGTTGGTGAAGCTACCTTAATAAGTCCGGATTCAGTACATGATGCAATGCAGAGGGATTAACTTATCAGGGAACGATTGAGAACAGCTCAAAGATGACAAAATTCATATGCGGATGTAAGGAGAAGGGATTTGTTCACTGTGGATGATCGGGTATACCTGAAAATATCACCTATGAAAGGGGTGATGAGATTTGGGAAGAAAGAAAAGCTCAGTCCCAGATATATCTATCCTTACAAAATCCTGAGATGCATTCGCGATGTGGCATATGAACTAGAGTTGCCTATAGAGTTGGCATTGGTGCATCCAGTCTTCCATGAGTCCATGTTAAAAAAATTCATCGGTGACCCAATCTAAATAGTTCCTCTAGAAAGTGTGGTGTAAAGTACACAACCTCTCTTAGAAAGAAGTTTCGATTCAGATCCTAGACCGTCAGGATCGTAAGCTTAGAAATAAGGAGGTCGCTTCAGTAAAGGTATTTTGGAGAAACCAGCTAGTTGAGGGAGCTACATGGAAAGAAGAAGTAGACATGATGGATAAATAACCTCATTTATTCCCTTCTAATTTCGCTTCAGCATTAGGTATTAAGTCCCTTCTCAGTACACTATTTAGTTCCATACTTGTCAGTCGTGTTCATGTTTGAAATGTGCACCCTAGTTGCATAATACAATTAGTATGTTTCACCTCAGTTGGAAGTCAGTCACTCCTTCAGTAGCTAGTTTATAGCTTTCAGTGAGGGATTTCAGCTCTTTTCCCCCTAGTCTTTCAGCTTATTTAGCATTCATTCGAGGATGAATGTTCCTACGGGGGAGATATTGTAACATCCCAAAAATTTCCGAGACTAGCCTTTAGATTTAAAACTTGATCATGTAGAAAACTTAAAAAAAGGGCCTCAGTACGAGTAACAGTACGATTCATACAATCATGGTACGAGTCGTACCTAGACTCGTAACAGGAGAGTCAGAGGAAAATAGAATGTGTGATTGGAGGAATCACGAGTGCATGTTAGAACTCATACCAAGATGGTATAGATGGTACTGACCATTCGTGGATAAGTTCAGAGAAATGATTAAGGAAATCATGGGTAACCACGAGTCATTGTATGACTCGTGGTATATTGGTATAGACCGTACACTGAGTCCTGAATTGAATTAGAGGAGTGTTTAGGAGGAAGTTACAGACTAAGATACGGTTCGTAGGATGCTTGTAAAGATTGTAGGAGGCTTCCATGGAAAACTTCAGAGAAATGGTATGGACTAGGGTCCCTAACCACAAGTGAAGGTACAGTCCGTAGGTTCCTGGTACGATTCGTATGTTGAGTCGTACCACCTGTCGGTCAGATATTTTAAAGCAGTTTCCAGGGGCATTTTCTTAACTTCCCGTTATTTTAATGCCTAAGCTACTGCATTTGGGTTTGTTTAGAGGGGAATTTAGGGGGGTTGACTGATTCTTCCCCTCATTCGCTCTCAAACTCTCAAAAAAATAGTCATGAAGAAACTCAGGCATCTCAAAGCAAAGTATTCAGTCTTTCTTTTCAGATTTCTCAAGGGTTTTCTTAGAAATCCTACTTCATGTACGTGGGGTTTCAACAAGGGAATTTTTATTACCCTTGGGTCCCAAATTCTTACAACAATCTCTTTAGTTCTAGCCCTGTAGAATATCGAAACTAGGGCTTTCCTTCAGATAGCTTATAAATTAACTTGTTTTGGATAATTCATGAGTTTTTCCTAGATTATTGTCAGTCGTAATTCATGCTTGGTATTTCATTTCATACAGTATGTATTTTATCCCTAATCTTTAGATGTGCTTTGAATGGGACTTGTATAATTGAGAATTCAACATGAATATTGGTTGACAGAATAACTACTTGTAAATTACAAATGTTAGTACAAATACATGATTAGAAGTTAGTCTTTGATTTACTCAGTCTCAGAGTCTCAGTCAATATTCAATGTTTTACGAAAATGTTAGCTGATCAGTTTGACTACTTTTAGTTTTGAGGAACTCAGTAACCTCACTAGTACCAGTTATCAGTTTGTCAGTTGTTCCATAAACCGTTACGACACTTTCAGATAAAGCAACTCTGACGAGTCATGGAACATAGTTGCTTTCAGGTCCTTAGACTCTCAGAGCACTTCCAAACAAGTAGTTCTTACTTAAGTCTTAGGGCATCAGTTTCGATCTATCAGCCAGGTTAGACATAATTAGAATTTCCCATTGGAGTAGGACTTAGAACTAAGTGGAGTTGGGGTTCAGCGCACCCAGTTTCCTAGAACTATGTTTCCACCGTAGGTTATTAGCCTTAATGGGCATCAGACAGTGATCACCCAGCTTAGCTACTATCCCTTGCAAGGTATAGTGGGCCTTCTCCGATGGGGGGTATACATCGAACTTCACGTTTAGCTCACGTGGTTACATGTCGGTTATAGTTTCTCCCACATTATAGTACAGTACAGCTCATTCCAGTACAGTCATAGTCTCCAGTTCATTTTAGTCCTCCAAAACTCAAGATATGTGTATGACCTTCAGACAGTTACTAGTACTTTCAGTCTTATCAGATTTTCAGATACTTCTATATTTATGATTCCAGTTATTGTCATTGCATGTTTGTCAGTTCAGCTTACTGAATCTAAGTACTTTTACATTTACTTCATATCCCACTTACTCATTACATTCCAAGTACAGATGCATACTTTCTATTCTGTATTGTCTTGTGATACAGGCATAGGTTCTCAGTCTCAGCATCGTCAGTAGTCCTTCTCCGGCGAAGATCAGTAGAATTATGTGGTGAGTCCTTTTTTTCCGAGGGCCGGAGATTCATTCTAGTTGTTCTATTTTGTTATTTTAGTTTCAGACCTTAGAGTTAGCTAGGGGCTTATCCCAGCAACTCATCAATTCTTATATGGATTTTAGATAGAGTTAATGATTCAGTATATTATCGGATGTTTTGTTACTTAAAGTATTTCAATCAATTATGTTTTCAATGCTTCTGCTTATATATTTCATTCAGTATTTAGAGTTTCAGTAATATGTTATGCCATGGGTTAGCTTGGGGCCACTTGTGGCCCTAAGGACCGTGTCGCATTCAGGGTGTAGACTCGGTTCATGACACTCTCGCTCAGAGGGACTCCTGGTAGATCATCAGGGAACACCTCTGGATATCATATACCACAGGAACTAACTGAATAGTCAAAGTCTCAGACGTAGAATTCTTTACCCGAACTAAATGGTATACACAACCCTTGGAGATCATCTTCCTAGCCTTAAGATAAGAAATAAAGTGACCTAAAGGCACAAATGAACTAACTTTCCACTCCAGGACAGATTTATTCGATAATTGGAACTTTACTGTACAGGTTCTATAGTTGACCGAAGCATAACAAGGCAACCAATCTATACCAAAAATAACATCAAAATCAGTCATATATAACTCAACTAAGTAAACTGAGGTGGCTTTTTGAAGAATCGTGATAGGGCAATTTCTGTATACCATTGAGCTAAAATGATTCACCGATAGGAGTAGAGACTGAGAAGGGTTCTGACAGGATTTCATAACTGGCACCAAAACTAATAGTAGCATAAGGAGTCACTAAGGATAATGTGGCCCCTGGATCTAACAATGCATAAACATCAAGATGGAAGACTCATAACATACTAGTGACCACATCGGGTGAGCACTCCTACTCCTGATGGGATGAAAGTGCATAGAACCTGTTCTGGCGTTGTCCGCCAGTTGCACTAGAAGAGGCGCCCCGCTGATATGGGCAAGTTACTGGAGCTGCTGAAGTGGTGGCTGGCGCACGACCTCTACTATCACCCTATATAGCTACAGGATAATCCATGCGTAGTGCTTGGGCTTCCCACACTCGAAGCAAACATCTGAGCCAACCAAGCACTTTCCTGGATGGTTCTTACCACATTTCCTGCAAGTTGGGAAAGTGCACTCCCGTGTCATGCTCCTATGATCCCTAGAGCCTAATGCTCTTCTCCTTTGATCACCTCGAGGTTTGGATGGAATGTTGACTAATGATGGAGCTGGGGTTGACGATCTCTGGTGGGACTGAGGGCGATGTCCACCACCAGATCTCTTCTGAGAGTACCCATAGCTCTAGTCATGGCTCTCTTAGCCTCTTTCTCTCCCTTTCCTTCATTTGCTCTACCTCTGTCTGTTGGGCATATATCATTAGTCGAGAGATATCTATCACTAATAAGCATGGTGGTCCTACACTCCTTTACCAATGAATCGGCAACACCATTCACGAACTTGCTCATACGAGCCCTCAGATTAGCAACCATCTCCGGAGCATACGTGGAAAGTTGGGTAAAATTCAAGGAATACTCCTAAATAGTCATGTTACGACCCGAATGGAGGCCCAGATCATAGACACAGGACAAGGAGCCCCGAGAGACCCCAAGTTGACGCATGGCACAAGCATACGTCTAAACAAATCAAGAAACTGAAGAAATCAACAATATAAACTCATCAGAAGTCTAACTCGACATAACATCAGAAATAGCATCCAAAGTTGATTACATAGATAAGTTTGAAAATCCTCTAATCTAGACGAGTTGATGGGACAAGACCCAACTAACTCAACAATACGGAACTGAAAATACATACGGGAAACTTAAAGTCTAGCCCTCAAAGGATGAGGACTCACCAACCAAGAAGGTACTAACTATGACAACTGATTATGAGCGGGGTTGAGCCTGGGAGATGGGTCTTGTATCATGAAATGATACAACATAGAAAGTACGCGGTCAATACGTGGAATGTACCGAGTATGCAAGGTAAGTAAAACCGCTTAAGTAAAGTAACTCATTTAAAACATTTCATAACATATCATAAGCTTTCAAATCTGAGAGGTGGGACTGCATGCATTCTTTTTGAAATCATAATCTTTTCATAACATGACATCGATAGCTTCATAACATCATAACTTACTAGAATGACTCAAAACTAAAATATGACATTTGTAAGAAAAGCTGAATAATGAGTCAAACCTTGCTTTTAGAACATGCATGTTTAAAATAATAACCATGGGTAATGAATATGCAAATCTGAATCATATAGACAATGGGAGACTCGTCACTTAACCGACATACCACGATAGATCTTACGTGGTCCCAACTATTACGCTCAAGTGGGAAGAGCCGTCTGAAAACTTGTCAGGGCTAATGACGCTACCATGATATCGATATCAAGATCATGGGCCATTAGGCCCGGGGATAGCTCACAAGGGAGGTCCCAATAATATAATAGTATCAACCTACATTGGCGCGTAGTTCTAGGGCATTGGGTTATCGACCCTTAGCCCGCTCATTGCTGGACTCTTCTCCCAAAACATGTAATGCTCTACATCGTATATAATGAAGCTCAACATAGTCTATTGACGAAGCTCAACAATGATATCATGCATAAACTCAACATCGTATGAAATGAAGCTCAACATTGTCATTTGACAAATATCAATAATGAAATCATGCACAGAACCGACATCATATGAAAACGAAGATCAATAATAACATACATCTCAATTATGAATTCATGCATATGAGAAGCTTTATTTCGAAACATACCACAAGCTCAAAGATAAGTGGGAGCATTTACTCCAAAACTATGTGGTAAGCTTACTTTAGAGATACTACATCATCATACTCGATATAAGGGCTTTGCCCAAAACTTTATCATGCTTGGATCTATTCAATTCATTTGAAAATAATACCATAATAATGGGTAGCTTTAGAAACATGTTTTTTATCATCAAATATCATCATCATCATACATTCATCATCATCCTCTTCTTTCATGAACTTCTCATCCATGGGCATTAAATTTCATTAATTAGAAAACACAATTTTGATTGAAAACAATTTAAAATCTGCCCAAGCTTCACAATTCATCAATAGAAACATAATATAATTGTACCCATGTATGGAAATTGAAGAATTATGAAATTGGGTAAAAACCCCATAACTTGATCATAGAAATTTCTCATACTTAGATAGAGATTGGACATGGGTGTGGAAGGAAACACCCACTTATGACCCTACATACCTGGGAGGGATTGATTCTACCAAATCTTTGACTACCCAAGAGGAAATTTGATGGAAACCTTGAATACTGCCTTGAATCACCTCTTCAACCTCTCAATCTTGCATGCATGGTAGGAATAACTTAAAACCCACTAAAAGGAGCCTTAAACGACTTAGTATAGCCCCCTAGGACATGGGATTTACAGAAAAACCCTTACTAAAATCGCAGAATTTAACTGTCAGGTGGTCCTAACAGATGACCTGATGACTCGTCACTAGAGCAAATGACTTGTCATGCTACTCGACGAGTACACTGTCTAGCCTAACATCCTGGGCTCGCAACGACTGACATAACAACTCGCTAGGGGTGACCATGACTCGTGGTCACCAATCATCAAGTGCACTGCCTCACTTACATCACTTCACACTTATATCACCCCACGACTCACACCACGACTCGCTACCACACCCAACGAGTCCTGGTCAGCTTCCATTAAGTGCACTGTCTTGCCTTCTTCTATTTTCCTTCTCCCTTACCCCACAGCTGACCTAACGACTCGTGGTGTCTGACCATGAGTCGTTCCCTCGCCCGTGGGGACCCCATTTTCCTCCAAACTTCGCAACTCTTTCTTGACCTTCCCACGAGTCACCTGATTACTCGTGGACTGTTCTCACGAGTCGTTCAACGACTCGTTCTATGCTTGCAACACCAATTTTACATTTTCCATATTTTGACTCCCGGGTCTGATCCTTGGGTTCCTGAGGTATTACAATATATCCCCCTTGGGAAAATTCATCCTCGAATGTTAGAAACACACTAAAAACTCAAAAACATGGAATCATCATATGCAAATACTAATCATTTACACAAAAAACTGACAGAATGACTACCTCCCAAAAGAACTGTTACACCCTGTAAGATTCCCGGCACCTAGATGGCCTATTCGCGCGTTGGTTAAGCATATTTGAAAGCCATACGTATTAGAAAAAGGCCCGGGAAAAGATCGGCCATGAAACCTGTCGAACCATCGCGGGAGGAGCTGGGGTAGAGCCCCTCCGCGATGGCGCCGTGTCACGGAGGCGGGGCCAC
>JACEIK010001321.1:84624-99593 GCA_018107945.1 Datura stramonium
ATTACATTCATAAAAAAAGATATGAGAATTTACCTTAAGTAATTAAGTAATTGAGCGTGAGAGCCAAATGAATCGAAAGATTCATGTTTGGTTCGGGAAGAGATTATGGAATTTTGTAAAGGAATGGAAAAATAATCTACTTTCATTAAGTGATTTATTAGATAATCAAAAATAGAGGATCTTGAATACAATTCGAAATTCAGAAGAACTATGTGAAGGGGCCATTGAACAACGCGAAAAAGCCCGTTCTCGCTTAAGGAAAGTAGAAATCGAAGCCGAGCAGTTTCGAGTGAATGGATACTCCGAGATAGAACGAGAAAAATTGAATTTGATTAATTCAACTTATAATACTTTGGTAAAATTAGAAAATTACAAAATCGAAACGATTCAGTTTGAACAACAAAGGGCGATTAATCAAGTCCGACAATGGATTTTCCAACAAGCCTTACGAGGAGCTCTAGGAACTCTGAATAGTTGTTTGAACAACGAGTTACATTTGCATACCATTAGTTCTAATATTGGCATGTTGAGAACAATGAATGAAATAACTGATTAGTCTTTCTACTGTAGGTATTATATTTTTCTTTCAAAAAAGAATAAAGAAAGAATCATGGTAACCATTCGAGCTGATGAAATTAGTAATATTATCCGTGAACGTATTGAACAATATAATAGAGAAGTAAAGATTGTAAATACCGGTATCGTACTTCAAGTAGGCGATGGCATTGCTCGTATTCACGGTCTTGATGAAGTAATGGAGGGGGAATTAGTAGAATTTGAAGAGGGTATAATAGGCATTGCTCTTAATTTGGAATCAAATAATGTTGGTGTTGTATTAATGGGTGATGGTTTGTTGATGCAAGAAGGATGTTCTGTAAAAGCAACAGGAAGAATTGCTCAGATACCTGTGAGTGAGGTTTATTTGGGTCGTGTTGTAAATGCACTGGCGAAACTTATTGATGGTAGAGGTGAAATTTCAGCTTCTGAATTTTGATTAATTGAATATGTCGCCCCGGGTATTATTTCGCGTCGTTCCGTATATGAGCCTCTTCAAGAATCTGTTGGGTCTTCAAATATCAATAGGTTGATTGTTTCGCTCCTGTATCTTTCCAAAGGAGAAAAGATCTCTGAGGGTTGTTTCCTGAATCCGAAAGAGAGCACTTGGGTTCTCCCAATAACTAAAAAGTGTAGCATACCTGAATCTAACTGGGGTTCGCATTGGTGGAGGAACTGGATCAGAAAAAAGGGGGATTCTAGTTGTAAGATATTTAATGAAACTGTCGCTGGAAGTGAGATCTTATTCAAAAAGAAAGATCTCAAATATCTGGAGTTTTTTTGTATATTATATGGATGATCTGATCCGCAAGGACCATGATTGGGAATTGTTTGATCATCGAAAACTAAGCAAAAACTCAAGCTTAAGAGCCTAATGAGTTGGTAAATTACCAACTCATCACATGCGCATTAATGCATGGAGTTGCACAAAATGGAGCAACATCAGTGCACCTAGCTATGCGACGTGGAGGAGGAATGACGCTTTGGGCCATGTGACGCAGACCCTCTAATTCCGACTCAAAGCCTGCAAATTTGAATCCCAGTCCAAGTAAGAAGAGATGCAGATTTATTCTACTACTATAGATACCTCCTTTTAGGATGTCCAAGTTAATTGACCACTTATTCATCAACTATTATTCACTCATCGATTCATTGTAAGTGTGGAAAACATTATTCCACACAATTAATTGAGAGAAATATCAAGTTCTTGTGATTCTATTTAGCGTTCAAGATTTATCAAACAATTTCATATTATAGTAAATATTCATTAGGACTTCTTATAAATATTATGAAATTGTTTATTCAAGTATAAGAGGCTAAATATTTTAGCTAGGGTTGTGCGAACCATGATGGATTAACAGAAATAGAAAAAATAAAATAGTGATTTTTGAATGGTGAATTGAGTGGATTGTTATTCTCTTCATTTTAATTAATTTTAGCGGTTGCAAACATTGAAACGTGCTTGTATCATCAATTTGCTTGACCAAAGAGGTTGAAGTTAGGAAAAGAGAATAACAATGAAAATTTGAGGCTATCAAATCCTCATCTATTTAACTTGAGCTCTAATTGAGGATAGTTAATCCAAGACATATGACGAGGGAAAAGTATGAACACCTAAAGTCCGAGAGAATTTAGAGTGAAATTCATCTATGTAGGTCGAGAGACGTTAAATGAACTTAAACGTCTGTCTTACACAAAATTCACCAGGATAGATCACTAATAAAATAAGCCTACTACATTATGAAATCATGGGTAACACAGTCCTAATTTCTTCTCATTAGTTCGATAACAACAAATCTCTGCTTAAAAATATTTTTATTTTATTGCAATCCCCCTTCTGAAATATTGACTATTGATTGATTTAATCACTATTAATATATGATTTTGACCTATTCCCTATGGGATTGACCCCAACCTAGTTGGGTTATTATATTTGTTAGCGATAGCTTTATACTTTATTGCGAGGTGTAATTTTGGCGTGATAACATTTTGGCATCATTATCGGAGAATACGATTCATAAATAATTAGTTGGTGTTTAAATCCTTCTTGTAGTCTATATTTCGTGATTTACTTTTTTGTTTGTTTTTGTTTTTGATTTGTCACAGGTTAGCATGGAAAACCTAGTGGCACAACTTAACCTCCCTTTAGAGGAAGATTTGATTAAGGCACAACGGGTTGAAGCTATGCAAATGGCAGAAGAAGCCAAACTAGCTGATTCCACGGAATTAGCTGCCACCTTGGCAGAATGGAATAGAAAAAACCCCTTGTTATCATGGAGGTAATACCATACGGAATGTGCTCTTCGAGGGGGAGTTTTATCTGGAAGAAGTTGGTTAACTGGAGAAATTGTTCCACCCTAATTGCTAGCTAATGCTAAGTTCGATATTACAAGCACAATGATGCAATTGCTGAGCATGAAGGGGTTGTTCAATGGTTCATCTGGTGAAGATCCAAATCCGCACTTGATCAATTTCATTGGAATCTACAATGCATATAGACTTCCAGGGGTGACGCAAGAAGCTATTTGACTTAGGTTATTTCCTTTCTCATTAATAGGGGAAGCCACTTTGTCGTTAAATGAGCTTCCAAATGAGTCTATCACCACCTGGGAAGAACTGACTACAACTTTCTAAGAGAGGTTTTTCCCACTCTCACGGATGATTCAGTTTAGGGATGATATCAACAATTTTAGACAGTTACCAGGGGAAGCCATACATGAGGCATGACTGAGATTCAAAAATAAGATGAAGTAGTGTCCTAATCAAAAACTTCCGGAGGAAGTTCTTTAGGAAGTGTTTTACAGGTCACTGAGCGCCACCACCAAAGCTATAGAAAATGGGATAACATATGGGTCTATGATGGCTTATACTTTGGCAAAGGCCAATGAGATACTGGATAAGATTATGAAGACCGGCAGGGCATGGCACACTCGAGAATCTGAGGCTGCTGCAATTAATTACTCTAGGGGTATGACAGTAGAGCAGCGGAAGAAAGAAGAAGAACAGGATTATATGGCCCATCTCAAAACCCAATTAGACTTGATCACCAAACACCTGACAACAATGAATACACAAAAGGTACAAGCAATGAATGCTCAAGAAAAAGTTCTAGGTATGACGATTAATACCCTGATATGGAAGAAGAGGCTAATTTTATCAATAATTAGGGGGATTTTCGGGCCAACACCTAAGGATCTAAGCAAGACTCTTGGCGTCAAGGTCAAATAAATCAAGGTCGGACTATTATGGCAATAAAAACTATGATAGGTTTGGTCTAAGAGATAGAGACCAAGGAAATTAGCGGAATCGAGATGGCCTAAAAATATAAGGATGGAGCTTATGTGCCACCAAGGGCTAGAGAGCCAGTTACAAATGACTCTAGTAGTGCGAGGATGGAGGATATGATGTGTCGGATGCTGAAAAAGCTTGACTCTACCGAAGTAGGAATTAAAGAGATGCATGAAGAATTATTGAGTTTGAGTCAGCTGGTGGATTCACATTCTACATCCATTAAGCAGTTTCAACATCAGATGGGACAAGTCTCTACAACACTTAATCAGAGACAAAAAGGGATTGTGTCAAGTGATACTGTCCCAAACCCTAGGAATGAGAGTCATTGCATATCCATCATCATTAGGACCGGGATTGTGCTAGATGAGGTGTCCACCATAGACAGGAGCATTGTTGTAGATAGAGAATCTATAGACCTCAAGAAACTAGTCCCTCAGTAGAGTAAGAAGAAGGCCAAAAAAGTAAGTTGCAAAAATTCATGGCCAGTCTGAAGCAACTATCAGTAAATATCCGATTGATTGAGGCTCTTAAGCAAATTCCTAGCTATGCAAAGTGGATAAAATATCTATTGACAAGGAAAAAGGCGGTAATATTTGAATCAATAGAGCACCATTACAATGCCTTAGTCATATACTCCTTAGCACTGAAAAAGGAGGATCCTGGGGCTTTTACTATTCCTTATATTATGGGGTCCTTTAATTTTAAACAGTCTCTGTGTGACTTAGGCCCGAGCATAAATTTGATGCCGCTCGCAATATTTAAGCAGATGGGCCTGAGAGCGCCCAAAAAGATATCAATGCAGCTACTCATGGCTGACCATAAAATGAAAAGACCCGTGGGCATATTAACTGATGTCCTTGTAAAGGTGGACGACTTCATCTTTTTGGAAGACTTTGTCATTCTAGATTGTGAAGTTGATTTTGACATCAATTTTGATGTCCTTATCATATTGGGGCATCCATTCTTTACCACGGGCATTGGTTGATATGGAATGAGGTGAACTTAAGTTCCGAATAAATCGTGAAGAAGTCATGTTCAAGATTTGCCAATATTCGAAAAAGCCAAATGACTTGAAGGTCATTTCTGTGATTAATACAATGGAAGAAGAATGCCATTCGAGTAAGATCAGGTATCTTGATGAAGTATGATTAATCAAGATACCTGCATTATGCCGCAATATTAAATCAGACGCTACTTGGGAGACAACGCAAGGTAATCTAATTTTTTTTAGAGTTGATTTGTTTGTTCAAGTGTGCATGAATTAATTCATAAACATCAGAGAAAAATTAGAGCATAATGGATTGAAATTAGGGCGTGAAGGGCAGTCAATGCATGGGGCGCCGCGACGCGGAGACCATACCCCATAGGGAGGTCTGTGACACATAGAAAGTACTTTGCAAGGGAGTCTGTAACACGCAACAAGACCTCCACAGGTAGGTCCTTGACATGAACCATGGTACCAGGTGGAATGGTCTTTTAAATTCTAGGTCAACCCGACCCATTGGGTGATTTAAATAGCAAAACCTAAAATTTTCCTCACTTTTCAGTAAGGAGTGTGCTGCACACCCCTCTCTTCTCTCAAAATTCTCTCCAAAGCTTAATTTTCTTCCCAAAATCTTTCAAATTTCTTCACCCAAACAACAAAAATACTTCCCTTTTTCTTCAATTTCACTAAAATGGCTCCTAAGTCTAGCAAAGAAAAAGGAGTGGCTTATTCTATCTAAGGTACAAAGAGAGCAAGAATGGGTCAAGAGTCAGAAATGGAAGAGCTAGCATGCCACAACAACCACCACAGTGATTTGAACTCCGTAGGATCACATAGAAATAAGGTAAAAAGTGGTTCACAGAGCATAAAGAATCTAAATATTCTCATGAATTGTGCATTGATAGAGATAGTCTAGCTTCTGAATTGCCCTATATAATTAAAAGGCTACATATCCTTGGGTTAGATTTTGTGTTCAATGACCCTGGAGAATGTAATTTAAATTTGGTTAGGGAGTTCTTGGCCAATTGAGAGATGAAAGAGTGGAGTAACCAAGTAAAAATAAGAGGGTAAATTTTCAATTTCATGCCCGCTGCTTTGAATAGATTTCTTGTGTTACACCATGTAAGTTTCTATCATTTAAATGACGCGTGCGTGCGTATGTTGAGAGTTTTAGAGTATGATACATACAAGGAAAGGCCCGGGGTATGAGTATAAGAACACGGCATCAAGCGAGCAAGAGGTCGGGGCCGAAGGCCAAGCGCCCTAGGCACCGCACCGTGCTGCCAAGCTGACGCATGGTGCCCCTAGCCTAGCGCTATGGCCGACGCGTCGCGCCACCCCTACCATTGCCTCTAAATCTATGTAAGTCCCTTTATGAGTTATTTGAATCATTTAAACATTTCCCCTCGGCTGAGAAGAGAGAGCAAGCGATAAGTTCATCCATTTTTCATCAAATTACGCCGTTAAACTCCGTACAAACACACATTCGTCTTGGATAACGAGTTCTATGCCTACGAGGAACATCCCTGTGGAGTTATTTCTTGAAAAATCGCTCAGAGTACCGAAACCCCGTCGAGTAAAAGTTGTCGGAATCACCTCTAGTTGAGTCCTAATTAACTACAAGTCATAGGTAAGCATTTCTACTGTTTAAACTCTCGAGAATTTGTGAGTTTTCGACCAAATTAAATGTAGTTGATTTATAGTTAATATTATCGAAATATATCATTGTTTGCCAAGTCTTAGTATTGAAAATAGTCTTATTCTCTCAGCGTAAAGGCTGCAATTAAGTGAAATCACTGGCTATAGGTTGGAACTAATTGAGAATCGGCATTCGAGGTATGTTAAGGCTAACCTCTTTGGCAAGTTATTCCTGTTGTATAGTAATATGACCTATTTTTTTGTAAGTGAGTCATAAGCATGTGTGTTGTAATTAGCTTCTTCAGATTGTATGAGATTAAAGTTGACTATTTCGGTTGGGACTGACCCTACCCTATATAGCCTTCTATTGACCAACCTTAGGGTTACTAGTTGTTTCATCACCTACAGGGCTATAGATCGCTCAAAGGAGCTATATGATGTCTAACAAGACTATATCCAGGCTGATAATGCCATATTATAGTCCATCCCTGAATGGACTCCTTCTTTTATGTTGTATTGCATCACTGATCCTCCGTCAAGCCTTGTGTGATCAGGGTGCAGTTACAGAAGCCTAAAGGGCTTATACACAGCTACAGAAACCCAGCGGGCTCAGTTGCAGGCTCAGAGGCCAGGTAGGTTGGCTATAGTTATCCGTTGAATCATATTGATCATACTAGGGGTATATAGATTGAATTGTACTTGCCAGGGCTTATGGGGGCCCATGTGGGTTATTCTGTGCTAATTGTACCTTCCAGGTTTATGAGATCCAGGTAAGGTTCTTGTTTGTATTAACTTACTTGTTAGCTATACTTGAGGTTGTGAGGCTATTCAAGTTATAACTCTTATCTTTCATATTGTTTACTTTCAGTTCTTTGACCAGTTCTATTTAGTCATTTTCATTACTTCCTTACATATTCGGTACATATTGTACTAACGCCCATCTTTGGGGCATTGCATACTTTCCTGCAGGTGTGGATAGACGTGGTTCAGGACCTTCTTAGCCGTCAGCCAGAGTTAGCGATTCAGTCAGGTCCTTTCCTCCGAAGTTGATAGTTAAAAAGGTTTACTCTTTTGTTGTACAACTTTTAGGTGGGTCGGGGCCCTGTCTCGATCGCTATTCTAGTCTTAGAGGCTTGTGGACTATAGTTTCCAGTTGTTGGTTGTTATTGGCCGTGTGGGGCCTATGTATGTTATATTTTGCGTGCTGATCTTGTGGGGCCTAGTTTACCTAGTTAGTTAGAAGCCTTGTCGGCTATAGTATGAATATGACTGCCGGTTTTCATTCTGTTATGACTAGACAGCATGGTAGTCTTGTTGGCCCGCATAGGATCCCTGTATTATTATGTTGTTGGGTTAGCGATTTTATTTTACAAGTTTACTGTGTGGCCTTGTCGGCCCGAGGCTGTATTTACAATCGAGATATAGCAGTTTATTTTCTTGATTTGAGTTGCTGGCAAGAACCAGAAGTGCATATGCCCAGCCAGTTCAGCCCAAGTCCCATTATAGCATTAGGTGTCAGTCATGCCTTCCAAGGTGGGGCGTGATAGCTTGGTACTTCGAATGTTGATCGAAAACCGACAAAAGACCTTTTCTTAAGGCCTACATATAGAGAAATTCGACAATCTCTTAGTGGTCCTATATCGGTCGCAAGGTGGACCCAACACCAACAGTTTGTGTATCACATGATTTTTCCATATGCACACATGAGCGGAGAGGCAAGTATGTGATTGAAAATTATTTGTGGTTGCTTGGTACCAAGAAAGCATGTGACACATGCGACCAGGGAGAGTGTATTTGGTCTTTTTCTTTGATGACCAGGAGGTTGATAAATATTGGAGTAATTACCAGGGATGTCTTGAGGTGAGATACGGTGAAAAAGGGGTAGAGGTTCCATTTTGGGGGTCTACTGACCCAATTTCTGAGAGTATAGCAGGTTGAGGAGGAGGAGGTCAATTATATGTCGAGGTATGACCCAAAGGGTCTGGACGTGACAAAGACAAAAGAGCTTGAGGGTCTGCACAGTCTTGGGTTGTCTATCAGTGAGAAAAATGTGCACATTGATAATGTTCCGAGTCACTTATATGGCATGCAAATGCTTCAGGTGAGGATGAGTGGGGTGACTGAGGAGTAGCTGCAACAACTGAATATCGACTATCCATTGAGTGAGCATTCTAGAGCTCTCTGCAGAGTTGGGCCAGGTTTTGAGGAGCCCTTTGATGATGATGACCCTACTGATGATGAGCAAACTTGAGTTGACTTTGATTTGGATGCTAATGTTGATGATGGAGAGGACACAGAGATGGGGCAAGCTGCTTATGCCCTCCACGGACAACAAGAACTAGGCCCACAGAGTTCTTCTTTCATCCTTTTTTACTTGTGTTTTATTATTTTAGCACTGAGGATAGTGCTATTGATTAAGTATGGGATAGGAGAAGTGAACTTTCTTGTTCCATGTATGACTTAATTTCTAAATTTAGTCATAATGATCCTAGATTTGTTTGAGATATATGACTTGAGTCCGGCTAGATTGTAGTTTTTTCTTGTTATGTGTATGTTTTGTTTTTATTTGGGGTACTTTTTCTATGGATAGTCCCTTAGAACCGACTAGAGGGTCTAGACTTTTTTTAGTCATAGTCATGATTGTTCCTGATGATAGATGGATGACGACCGTCTTAAGGGAAAATTAGTCATTGGTAGAAGAAAAAGAACTTGTAACTTTATTAATGCTAGGTGATTCACTTAGGATAATATTGAGACTTCGTATGATTCATTCAAAAATGCATAAAAATATAGAAACACTTAAACTTTGGGACTTGACTCCTACGCTTGAAAATTAGGCTTAATAATGTGAGACATTCAATATGAATATGTGTGTTTATGTAATCTTGATTGCCATTATCAAACCATTTATGCCATTGTATGAGTGAGATATTTTTTCATATTTCATGCTTGCAATTTGATGTTTAAAACGTGCCCGGTGTGTGTGCTAAACGAAATGAGAATGTTGGATCTAAGAAGTGATATAGGAATTTCTTTGGTAGCCTATTTGTATCCCGATTGTACCTACTTCGATGTGATTATTCTAGTTATCCATTTTTAGCCTTCTCCTATTCTTTTGATAGTAATATTGCAAGCTTAATCCCTTTTGTTCTATTGACCTTTATTTGATACAAATGACTCCTAAAGCACTTTAACTGAAAAGTTTACATAAAAGGAGTGCAAGTGAGGAAAAAGGGAAAACAACTAAAGTGTAGAAATTAGAAGAAAAGAAAAGAGTGAAAAATATAAAACAAGGAGGGTGATGTTAGTGGGAAAAGAAAAAGAGAAAGAGTTTGAAAGAAATGAATAAAGAGAAAAGAAAACGAGAAAGTGAATGAGCTTAATGTCAAGAATTCTCTATTAGTCACCTAAGTTTCAAATTGAAAACAAAGGAGAGGTATAAGAAGAAATCAGGAGATTGAAGAATGTGCTAAAAAAGTCAAGGAGTTGTGAAGTATTAAAATACTTTGGGAGATTAGTCACTATCTTGGCTAACTAGTTCCTACCCATTCCTTAGCCTATATTACAACCATCTTAAATTCTAATTGATCCTAAATTGAATATTTTATATTAGTAGAGTATTTATACTAAGGGAAAGCTTATGGATCGCCTTTTGCATTCATATAGAGTTCTTAGGGAGAGTGAGCGAATTTTGTTTCATCTATACCCAAGTTAAAATTATTACATATCATGTAAGTGAAAGGATATCTCTCCAAATAATGAGGGACACATAATGGTGAGATTTTGGTGTATTTTTTATTGCTAAATTACATATGTTCATGTTGGCCCAAATATATCTTGCTGAGTTAGTTCTAGAAGCTAAGTGCTTTCGACTTGTGACCTTTGAATGTTGATCCTATATGCATATTGAGTGGATTGTTGGAGCTTAATTGAATTGTCTAGTGAACCTGAGTGTAAGTAGACATGTTCATAAGGTGAATTTTATGTGAAACTTGAGTGGGAAAGTGTAATACCCCGAAAGTTCTTGAGAATAGACCCAGGAGTTAAAAGTTGAAAACTGCTGAAATGGGGAAAATTTCACAAAAGGACCATGGAACGACTCATGGTATCAAACCACGGGTTGTTATATGCAGTCATTGGTTAGGGAAGGCTGGGTGGTAATGGAGACAACGGATGACAAAAAGACTTGTTGTTGGGAACAAAAAGTTGTTGTCAGCAGGCGTTGGAAGAGGTTGGGTTTAGCAGGTGGCATACAACGGGCCTTCTAACGACTCATCATGGGTTGTAACGAGTTGTTGTTACCAGTCGTTGTTTTGGTGCAAGAAATTCCAGTGCAGATGACGGATCGAGACCACGACTCGTTGGAAGAAACCATGAGTCATAGTGAGGCTCGTGGTAAGTAGGTTCAAATTTTGTGGTGGGAAAGCAACAGAAGATGTAACGGATCATTGTACGAGTCATCCTGTCTGTCCGTTGGTCAGCTTCGAAAGTAAGCTACAGCAGTACAAACCACGAGTGATAGAATGGGTCATCGTTAGCTCTAATGACCCGTTGGTTCCGTCCGTTAGTTCAACCCGGCCAGTTTTCATGACAGATTCATTATGGGCATTTTTGACTTTTTCATGCTATAAGATCCTAAACTACGTCATTTTAACTCATGGAAAGTGGGTTTTAGGGAGGATAATTTATTCTAATTCCCCATTCATGCATGCAAGAATATTGAGAGGTAATCAAAGGTGATTCAAGGCTCTCCTCTTCAATTCTTTCAATTTTCTTCTTGGGATTTCAAGGGAATTTAAGAATTAGTTGTTCCAGGTATTTAAGGCTATCAATGGGTGATTTATTCCACGCCCATTCCCATCCTCTTTGATTTTTACAAAATTTTGTTAAAGATTCATGGGGTTTTGAAGATGATTTTTTATAAAAGTCTAATAATTTGATAATGGGTTTTGTGATTTTAGAATCTCATCATAATCTATGGGTTTTAATTATTTAAACCATTTATAATTTTATCGATATTAATTTCTATGAAATTAAGCCTAGTTATGCATGACCCATGATGAATCGATTTATGATCTTCTCTTCAAATGATGATATCTACAAACCCAGCATGATTTACGACTCGAATTATGGATTTATGATATTACCCATCATGATTTTATGAAATTCAAGCTATATACATGATTTACAAGTATGTATGAACCTTATAAATCATGAATTATGTTTTTGCTGACTCACAAGCCTCGTTTCATGGCTAGCTCACGTATGTACAAGTATGTTTATAGTTATCATGATTTAACTAGCCCATGAATTCATGCATGTTATAGTATGAGCACTATATATGTTTTGGGAGTAGTATCGAACATCGAGTAGGTTCGGCGCTCAGGTTAAGCTCCGGATCTCATGAACTACATGCCACCGTAGGTATGTTGGGACCCCTTTCATGACTTTCCCCGGCCCAATTGGCCCTTTTTTATGGTGATATCACACTTTCATGGTCCTACCCTTGGCAAGGTCCTCCCGACTAGGGTTACAAGTCAGGCTTCATGTGTACTCATATGGGGTATGTCGGTTAAGAGAATCTTCCATTATTTCTCATGATTTATGCATATTTATCATTATGCATATTGGCTCAATTCATGTTCAATAAAGCTTTTCTCTTATGATCATGATTACGATTGCATTACGAATGTTTTGAAAACCTTGAGCCTTATGTTGTGTTATGACGTTTATGATATGAGCATGATGTCCTACTCTTATGATCATTTTATGAGTTTTATATGTTTTAAATGTCCATTTTACTTACCTTGCATACTCAGTATATTCCACGTACTGACCGCATACTCTCTATGTTGTATCATTTCATGATACAGGACTCGGCTCTTAGGCTCACCCTCCTCAGTAGCTCCTCAGAGTTTGCTATCAGCTTATTTGATGAGTCCTCATGTTCCAAGGGCCATATGTTTAGACTCTATGCTTTTCTTTCGGTTTCAGAATTGTTGGGTTAGTAGGGGAGTTGTCCCCTCAACCCGTCTTTCATGATTAGAGGCTTTTCAGACTACAAGTTGTATTCAGCATCATGTATGGATTATGTATTTTCCTTTCTCTGTATTTATGACATGTTTACGTTTTCTTATGTTAAGTATTCTGCTTATATGATTGAATTAGATGTACGCTCATGCTATGGGTTGACTTGGGGTCTCTTGGGGCTCCTTGTCTTGTGTCTACGATCCGGGTGTACGCTCGGGTCATGACAAACTTGGTATCAGAGCAATAGGTTTGAAGTATACTAGGTTGTCTGAAAGCCGTGTTAAGTAGAGTCTTTTTCATGGGTATGAAGCGCACCACACTTATGACGAAGAGGCTACGAGATGTTTAGGAAATGTTCCCTTCTTTCATGATCCTTGTCGTGCGATGAAAAGTCATCTACCCTTCTAATTTGTGCTATTCATATTTGCAGCATCATGCCTCCACGCCGAGTGAACACTAGAAGAAATGGTAAAGGTAATGATCATGAGGGTGTCAATGGTGAGGAGCATCAGCCAGCCCCACCCGTTCACAAGGAGCACGCACCAGAGCTAACTGCCCACGCTGAGTTTAGGGCAGCGATTCAGATGTTGTCACAAGCCATGAAGGCCCAGGTTCAAAATCAGACAGTGGCGCATTACCCTCAGAATGGAAATGCGTCGGCATCTAGGGTGAGGGATTTCTTGAGGATGAGCCCTCCTGAGTTCATGGAGTCGAAGGTGGGCGAGGATCCCCATGATTTCATTAAGGAGATTCTGAAGATCACCCAGGTTATGGGGGTGAACAACGGAGAGTGTGTTTACTTGACTTCCTATCAGCTAAAGGGGGTGGCTCATATATGGTTTAAGCAGTGGAGAGATGCCAGAACAGTGAGTTCAGGCCCGATAGGTTGGGAAGAGTTCCACACAGCATTTTTGGATCGATTTTTCCCTCGAGAGATGAAGGAGCTCAAGGCGGCCAAGTTTGTTAATTTGAAGCAGGGTAACATGTCCATTCAGGAGTACGCATTAGAGTTCACTCGATTGTCTAAGTATGCTACAGTGTTTGTGGCAGACCAGAGGGCTTGGGTGAGTCGTTTTGTGCATGGGGTGCCGGATTATTTGGACAAGGATTGTAGGATCGCCATGCTACATCGGGATATAAACTTTCTTTGCATTGTGTTTCATGCTCAGCAGATGGAGTCGGTCTACCAGAGGTAGAGGGAGTCCAAGAGGGCCAGAACCGACAGTTATGGAACTTCTCAGGTCAGGTCAGGAGGTGGACAGCATCAGCAGTCTCAGCACAGGTCTATCGCCCCAACTCCATCATCGGCCAGCACACCATCTAGGTTCAGCGGAGATCAGAGGAGCAGGGCTTCAGGCTCGAGGGACCAGGGCAGCATGCAGGTGGAGCGCACTTTTTCAGCTTGTGCGAAGTGCGGCAAGAACCATCCTGGGAGGTGCTTAGTTGGCTCAGATGCTTGTTTTGGATGTGGCAAACCCAAACACAGACTTAAGGATTGCCCCTCAGCAAAATCAGGGGTCGGTGGAGGCCGTGTGACATCAGCCAGTTCTTCCACTCCAGCAGCACGTCCCCCTCAGCAAGGTGCCTCTACTAGTTCAGCAGGCAGTCAGCGCCAAAATAGGTTTTATGCTTTAGTGCCCCGCCAGGAGCAGGAGGCTTCACAAGATGTGGTCACTGGTATGTTACAAGTCTTCCATATTGATGCTTATGCCTTGTTAGATCTAGGAGATACTTTGTCTTTTGTGACCCCCTATATTGCTAGTAGTTTTGAAGTTAGCCATGAAATCCTGTCAGAATCGTTCTCAATCTCTACTCCAGTCGGCAATTCAGTGGTAGCTAGGTAGGTGTATAGAGGTTGCCCCATTACGGTATTGCATAAGGTCACCTCTGCAGACTTAGTAGAGTTAGTTATGATTGACTTTGACCTCATTCTAGGCATGGATTGGTTGTTTGCATGTTATGCTTTGGTTAATTGTAGGACCCGTGCGGTGGAATTTCAATTCCCGGGTGAGTCAGTTTTACACCCTGTAAGTTTCTAATTTTTAGTCGGCCTATTCATATGTTGATTAAGAGTTTTAGAGTTCCACAGTACGAGGAAAGGGCCTGGGGAATCCGAACGAGTGCCAAGTCGGGATTTCGCGAGAGGAGGCCGATCCAAGCTGCCTAGAGGAGAAAAGTGGCACGGAGCAGAATCAGCGCGTTGGGCAGCGTGCCACGTTGCCTTGTCTGCTGCCTCAAGTATATAAAGGCCTCACACTTAGAAGTTATATTATTTTTCATTTATCCTCGGCCAGCAGAGGTAAGAACGAAGGAGAACATTAGGAAATCATCCAATTACGTCGCTAAACGCCGTCCAAATCTAAATTAACTCCAGGTAGCGAAGTATATGGTTGCAGAGAGCATCACTGCGGAGTTATTTTCATAAAATACACCCGAAAAATCATTGTCCCGCCGAGCCAGAGTTGGTGGA
>JACEIK010001321.1:136577-146880 GCA_018107945.1 Datura stramonium
TTTATATAAAACTACATGAAAATGTATAAAATAACTTAGATAAACAAAACTAATTTAAGTTATAAAGCATCACTCGGGCATGCTATTCTGCCCGAGATCATTCATGTCCTTCGTTTCAAAATACATAAACAAAATCCATAATTTCTAAAACCACTTAGCACATACTTCATTCAGTCTTACATATGATTAAAAACGTAATATAAACAAATTAAACAAAATGGTGACATGATGAGCACACACCTCCGTCATATCCCTATAAACACTCAATACACAAAAATCAGTGTACACACATGCCAGAGGGTCTTATTTTTGCCCTTCCAGTCGTGACCTGAGGGACTCTAGAAATTCATGTACTGTACCGGCATGGTACCCGCTTCCACTCATATGCTCATCTGGATGCTCCGCTCAGACACGAGTCACTCAATAATATCGCTCGCCCGGATGCTCCCCTCGGGCACGAGCACTCACTTCAGGATACTTTTACCATTTAAATCATTTTTCATCACGAAATGTAGCAAGTTACAACCCCNATATACATTTCAACACGTAAGAGTCTACTTTCCACTCCATCACTTTCACAAATACGATTCATCTATTCACATTATAGCTTCTTAAGAGAGTTTCACTTCACAATTCCACGAATTTTCACAATTGTTCATAATCATCTCATATTAACATGATCTCCACTATTCAAATAAACAATTTCATATCAAATAATGTCAAAAGATCAATCACATACCATTATCACATATGCATACAAGTCATTATACAAGGTCTAACCCTCTAACCATAACCTACCTCAATATTCGAAGATAGCAATTCAACTACTCTACAGGAGCCTTGCCCTTCCTCAAAGCTTCGGAACGGCCAAAATCTGCACAATATAGAGTAATTCATTACTTACTCTTTAATTATGGGTCTAAATAGATCAAACCCTCCCTTTTTAGGGTACTTTAATAGTAAATCCCTTCCATTCAACCTAACTCTAGGTCTCCATCCTCGTCTAAACCACAATTGTTAGAAAGAAAGTCATCAGGAAGCGATTATCAATCATAACCCTTTAATCTAATCATCCCATTACTCCTTATGATCCAATCCTAGTTTATCAACCTAGGGTTTTTAAGTATAGGATTCCACCATTAAAAGGTCCCCTAAGCTTTCTACAATTGACAATAACCATTAAAGGGGAAAGGAATCAAGAAATTCACCTTAGGGTATCAATTCTCGGCTCTGGAGAAGAAACTGCCTTCAGACCTTGTTCTCTCACATTTTGGAAATAATGGGAAATAACCCTAGAATTCCCACTTAAAATCCAATTCTGATTCCCGTCGTCCGCTTTAGCGGTCGCATTTTCGCTGCAACGGACCCGCTACAGTGGTCAAAGTATTGTTGCGGCGGTTCTAGCGGTTACTTCCCAAATTCATCACGGCGGAACTCCGATTGTTAGCACGGTCTCACTGCAACAGGAAATTTCACGGCTACAGTGGTCCCCTAAATTAGTAGCTACCCAAATTCGGTCAATTCTACACTTAGAATATTTCATATCACATTCTATCCCTCCCTTAGCCTGCTTTTAGTGTTCTAGGTCCCTAATCAACCCGTAATGATATTCGGGTCATTACATCAGATGCCAATTAAAACACCATTCATCCCCAAATGGTCTATACGAAGAAAGGGAGAGTACTTTCCAGATTCCATGAACAGCTAGGGATACTTGATCCGCATATTAGTCTTGGTCTCCCAAGTGGCTTCCTCAATATATCATTCTCAGTCTCCCAAATGGATTCCTCAATAGGACGATTCTTCCACTGGACCTTTACTGTCACAATTTCCTTCTATCTCAGCTTCCGAACCTCTCTAGCCAATATTGCTACAGGCTCCTCCTCATAAGACAAATTCTCATCTAACAACACAGAGTCCCATTTGATAATGTACGTTCCATCCCCATGATACTTTTCAACATTGAGACATGGAACGTCGAATGCACCCCCGACAACCCTGGCGGTAAAGCCAGTACATAAGCTACTTCCCCACACGCCGGAGTATTTCAAATGGTCCAATGTACCGCAGGCTAAGCTTGCCCCGCTTTCTAAACCTCATCACCCCCTTCATAGGAGATACCTTGAGTAGCCCTTGCTCTCCCTCCATGAATTCCATATCCCTCATCTTCTTGTCTGCGTACTGCTTCTGTCTACTTTGAGAAGCTACCGAGCTGTCCTAAATTATTCAAACTTTTTCCAAGGACTCCCTCAGTAAATCAGTTCCCTAGGGTCTCACTTCAAACACATCAAACCAATCAATTAGAGACCTGCATTTCCCCCATGCCAATACTTGAGTGATAGTTGTTGTTGTAGGTGAACTCTACAGGGGTAAGAATTTGTCCCAATGGCCTCCAAAATCTATCACACGCCCAGAGCATGTCCTACAATACTTGGATAGTCCTTTTTAACAGTCCATCTGTCAGAGGATGGAAGGTTGTACTCAAGTCCAACCTTGTGCACAACTCAGCCTGCAAGGTTCTCTAGATATGAGAAGTGAACTGAGTGCCCCTAGTTGACACAATTGAAATAGGCACCCCATGAAACCATATCACTTTCTTCACATACAATTTAGCTAGTTTATCGGCATTGTAAGTCACCTGAACCAGCAAGAAATGAGCTGACCTGGTCAATCTGTCCACAATGACCCAAATTGAGTCGAATTTCCCCAAGGTCTTGGAAAGACCCACCACAAAATTCATTGTTATTCTCTCCCATTTCCACTCAAGGATATGCATTCTCTGTAGTACTCCTCCCGGCTTTTGGTGTTCGTACTTCACCTGCTGACAATTCAAACATTGGGCAACATAGTCAACAATATCTCTCTTCATACTGCCCCACCAATAGTGTTACTTCAGGTCATGGTACATCTTAGTGACTCTGGGGTGAATGGAGCACCTCAAGTTGTGAGCGTCTTTCAAAAGAGTTTTAATTAGCTCACCAACTCAAGGAACACACACCCGCCCCTTTATTCTCAAGACCCCTTCATCATCTAAGACTGCTTCTTTGGCTTCTCTCTGCAAAACCTTACCTCGAATCTTATCCAACTTTTCATCTTCGAACTATCTTGCTTTTCTTTCCTCTAACAGGGATGACTTAGCCTCCATGCTAGCTAATATTTTACCTGTTGTAGTCAACGAAAACCTCACCAAACTATTTGCCAAAGTCTGAACTTATCTAGCCATCGGCTGCTGTGCAACTTTCAAGCAAGCTAAACTACCCATGCTCATCATAATTCAACGCATCTGCCATAATATTGGCCTTTCCTAGATGGTACAAGATAGTAATATCATAATCCTTAAGAAGCTCCATCCATCTCCTCTACCTCAAATTGAGATCTTTCTAGGAGAACACATACTACAAGCTGCGATGATCCGTGAACACCTCACATCGAGCTCCATATAGGTAGTTCCTCCAAATTTTTAGGGAAAATGCCACTGCTTCTAACTCCAAGTCGTGTGTGGGGTAATTCTTCTCATGCACCTTTGACTGTCTTGAGGAATAAGCAATAACCTGCCCTTCCTACATTAACACAGCACCTAACCTAAATCGTGAGGCATCACAATAAATAACAAAGTCTTTACCTTCCACTGGTAGCACCAGGGTAGGTGTTATGGTTAGTAGAGTCTTGTGTTTCTGAAAAATTTCTTCACATTCCTCTGACAAATTGAAAGATATATCCTTTTGTGTCAATTTGGTGAGTGCCGAAGTGATGGAGGTGAAATCCTTCACGCATCGACAGTAGTAACTGGCCAGAAAACTCTAAAATTCCATCATGTTAGTTGGCCTCACCTAGTTTTTGACCGCCTCCACCTTCTGTGGATCAACTTGGATTCCCTCCTTGGAAACCACATGTCCCAGAAAAGACACTGATTCCAACCAAAACTCACACTTGGTGAACTTAGCATACAACTACTTCTCCTTCACTAATTCTAACACAATTCTCAGATGATTTTAGTCTTAGAATACACCAAGATATTGTCAATAAACACAATAACAAAGGACTCCAAGTAAGGTTTGAAAATACTGTTCATCAGGATCATAAACGCACCTGGGGAATTAGTGAGTTTGAATGACATGACCAAAAATTCATAATGTCATACCTGGTCCGAAAGGCTGTTTTAGGAATATCTTCAGCTCAAATTTTCAGTTGGTAATAATCGGACCTCAATTCAATTTTTTAAAACACAGCCGCCCCTTGTAACTGATCAAACAAATCATCTATTTGAGGAAGAGGGTACTTTTCCAAATAGTCACCTTGTTCAACTAACGGTAGTCGATGCACATTTTCATACTACCATTCTTCTTCTTTACAAATAAAACTGGGGCACCCCACAGTGACATACTTGGTCTAATAAACCCTTTACTAAGCAACTCCTACTACTGCTCCTTGAGTTCTCTAAACTCATCCGGTGTCATACGGTACGGAGGAATAGAAATAGGTCAAGTCCCTAGATCTAAATCTATACAGAAGTCAATGTCACGGTCCAGCGGCATGCTGAGCAGATCTGCAAGGAACACCTCTAAAAACTCACGAACAATTAGGACCGACTCCATGGAAGGACCCTCAGAACTAGTGTCCCGATATGCGCTAGATATGCTGAACAAACTCGTTGTATCAACTTAAGGGCACGAATATAAGAGATGTGTTTCTTAGGAGCAGGGCTATAATTCCCTTTCAACTCTAACCTAGATGCCCCTAGCCCCGATATAGTGATGGTCTTAGCATGGTAATTTAGAAGGGCATGGTAAGGGGACAACTAGCTCATTCCTAAAATTATATCAAAATCAACCATGTTTATGATCACTAAATCTACCAGAGTGTCAAACCCCATGAAATCAACAATGCAATCACGAACAACCCTATCCACCAACACAGAATCCCAAAAAGGAGTAGACACAAGGATAAGAGTATCAAGCACATCATAAACAAGATCCAAACCCAACTTAAAATAAGTATACACATAAGAAAATGTAGAGCTCGGATCAAACAACACAATAGTTGTTTTGTCGAATACGAAGATCATACTTGTAATAACGGCGTCTGAAGCCCCTGCCTCGAAAAAGCATAGAGATGCACCTGATTACCCGCCTGAGAACCGCCCCAGTTGGGCTGTGCCACCCCTACCCACCTAAGAACGTCCTCTACCCTGCTGAGCACCACCTCTAATGGCTAGCTAACTACCTCAACCCAGCTGTGGACGATCTAAACTGACTGCACTACCTCCTTTCCTAGTAGGGGCCGGAGCTCGAGGAGCGAGGTGAGGAATAATTTGCCCGCCCTATATGAACCTGGGGCACCATCTGTGGATGTTCCCGTACTCACCACACTCATGAAAGACCTTCACAATTATGAGCCTCTAAGCCAGAATAGAGGAAATAGGGCGAGCTCTATAGTCTGATCGAACAACCTGAGTACCCCCAACTGCACCTGACGGTCGCGGAGCTGTCCCTGGTGGACCTCTGCTGATACTGCATGGCAGACTAAATAGGGCGCCTAGAGAAACCCTGCATTGTTGGAGCCTTGGCAAAAGAACTGCTGAAGGAACCCACCCTCCGAGCCTTCTTCTCGGCATTCCTTGCATATCCCTCCTATCTCACTCCTTCCATGGACTTCACATACTCCACCACCTCTTGGAAGGTCTTACCTGAGGAAACCATCTAAAGAGCTAATATATGGAGACCCACATTCAGGCCTTTAACAAACCGCCTAATTCTCTCCTCTTTCGTATGCAGTAAAGGAAGGGCATACCTGGACAGGGAGTGAAATCGAGCCTAGTATGCTACAATAGATGATTTTCCCTATTCGATGGTGGTGAACTCATCCCATATCATGTTCCTCAAAGTGCGGGGAACATACTTCTCCGGGAATGTAGAGTAGAACTGGGTCCAAGTCAATGGTGGTTATCCCGCTAGTTTGCACTCCACAAAAGCTCTCCACTAGAGCTTAGCATCCCCCATCAACTAAAAAGTAACAAACTCTACACCATACTTCTCTACCGCCCCTATCTTGTGAAGCCTCTCATGACAATTGATGATGAACTCATAGGCGTCCTCCGCCTCAGTGCCGTAGAAAGTGGCAGGATTCATCTTAGTGAACCTCCAAAATAGGTCATGCTCCTTCCCCGTCATCACCGGTCCCACTACCAGTCTCGGGAACATGACATCTTCCAAAAAGTGATCAATGTGAGGAGCCACAGCAGCTGCATGTTGTATCCCTGACTGCTGCCCTGCAGGAGTTGTTGGCACTGCTCTATTACCTATGAGGCCACTTAGGAGATTGAAGACCTGAGCCAGAACCTCGGAGGATGCTGGAATGGTAGGAGCTTCCCCCTGAGTCGGAACTTCCACTTCAATAGCCACCTGCTTCTGTACTACTGGTGGCATGGGAGATGAAGACCTCTTCCTAACTGGAGCAGGAGCATGAGCCCCTCCTCTAACAGTAGCAGGCCTTCATCCACGACATCTACCCCTTCCTCTGTCGTGAACTATAGCCGCCACTGCTGGTACGGGTGCTTTGTCTCTGTTATCGTTTGCACGTGTTCTCACCATCTGAGAAGAAAAGAAGAAAAGTTGTTAGATACCAATTTGGATCACCACATACCAATTGGAATCAAGTAATTGCATGAAAGGAAAGAAGAAGGGAGTTTTCCTAAGTCCTGCAACCTCTCGAAGATAAGTTATGGACGTCTCCACACTGATCCATAAGACTCTACTAGACCCGTCTTAGTGCAATAATATCAACAAACCTAGAGTTCTGGTACTAATTTTTTCATGACCCAAATAGTCGTGATTGACACCGAAACTAACCTCCCCCCCGACCCGATGGGCGAACCAATGATTCCCAATAAATATCCCAGCGTTAAATGTTAAGAAAGAGATAAGAGTTTATAATAAAATAAAAGAAGGCATCAAAAGCAGTAACAATCCTCTTACAACCAACACAAACAAAACTAAGCTAATCCCAAGACCTGATTGTCATTGCACAAGACGTCTGCTTACAACTATAAGAATGATTAAGTCTAAAATACAAATAAAATAAATGTCCAGAAGGGAAGGACATCTTCAACGGGAGAGTGATACTGCCTCCTTGGTCTGCTCACCATCCAAGAAAAATTTTTGTTTCTTCACAGGTAAGGACGAGAAGAACTTCCTGGTCCAAACTCTGCACTCAAAAAAGAAGTGTAGGCGTAGGGTCAGTACATAACACGATACTGGTAGGCATCATCGGTTGGCCTTACATAATAATGTTTAAACATAGCAACAATGATATAAACAAGTCTTCAGCATTTTATAGAAGTATAGAAACAATTTCAAGTACACTAGCTCCACCAAGGTGATAGCGGGCCTGCTCACTTGATTGGGCCTTTTGTTGCAGCGGTCACTTGACCGATGCAGCGATCTCATCGCAGCATGAAGAAGTTTCACTGCAGCAGTACTGCCTTAGGTAGTAACTCGACTTAGTTGCACCTTCATCAGTTCATCAGAGTCAATGATTCACATACTCTATAGATCAATTCATATTTCACATAAGTCTGAGCAACAACAAATACAAATCTTTATCACTTACAAATGTAACAGGGTAATCACAAGCAAAATCTACTCAACACTTACCAGCATTGTGACTGTGTCACACTTAGAATTAGGTCCATGTCCTTCATTTCAAAAAACACAAACAAAATCCATAATTTTCACAACCACTAAGCACATACTTCATTTAGTCTTACATATGATTACAAACGTAATATAAACAAAGTAAAGAAATGGTGGAATGACGGGCAAACACTTCCGTCATATTCCCATAAACACTCAATCCACATTAATCAATATATACACATGCCAGAGGATCTTATTTTCGCCCTTCCAGTCATGACCTGCAAGGGACTCTATAAATTCATGTACTGTACCGGCATGGTACCTGCTCCCAGTCATATGCTCGTTCGGATGCTCCCCTCGGACACGAGCCACTCAATAATATCACTCGCCCAAATTCTCTACTTGGGCACGAGCCACTCACCTCAAGATACTTTTACCATTCAAATCATTTTTCATCACAGAATTTAACAAGTTACAACCCACACACGAGCACACACACATATATATATCACAACACGTAAGAGTCTACTTTCCACTCCATCACTTTAACAAGTATGATTCATTGATTCATATTATAGCTTGTTAAGAGAGTTTCACTTCACAATTCCATGAATTTTCACAACAGTTCATAATCATCTCATATTAACATGATCTCCACTATTTATTCAAATAAACAATCTCATATCAAATAATTCTTAATACTAGTCACATACCATTATCGCACATGCATACAAGTCATTATACAGGGTCTAACCCTCTAATCATAACATACCTCGATATTTGAAGATAACGATTCAGCTACTATGTGGGAGCCTTGCCCTTCCTCAAAGCTTTGGAACACTCAAAATCTACACAATACAAAGTAATTCATTACTTACTCTTCAATTATGGATCTAAATAGATCAAAAACCCTCCCTTTTAGGGCACTTTAACAGTAAAACCCTTCCATTCAACCTAATTCTAGGTCTCCATCCTCGTCTAACCCACAATTGTTAGCAAGAAAGTCCTCGGAAAGCCATTATCATCCATCACCCTTTAATATAATAATCTCATTACTCCCCATGATACAACCCTAGTTTATCAACCTAGGGTCTAAGCATAGGATTCCACCATTAAAAGGTCCCCTAAGCTTTCTACAATTAACAATAACCATTAAAGGGGCAAGAAATCAAGAAACTCACCTTAGGGTATCAATTCTCTACTCTGAAGAAGAAACTGCCTTCAGACCTTGTTCTCTCATGTTTGGAAAATAATGGGAAATAACCCTTAGAATTTCCACTAAAAACCCACTTCTGATTCTCATCGTTCACTGCAGCGGTCGCATTTCCGCTGTAGTGGATTCACTACAGTGGTCATAGTATTGTTGTGGAAGTTCCAGCGGTTACTTTCCAAATTTGTCACAGTAGGACTTCGATCATCACCACAGTCTCTCTCTAGTGGGAAATTTCACCGCTGTAGTTGTTTCCCCAATCAGTAGCTATCCAAATTCGATTAATTTTATACTTAAAATATTTCACAGCATATTCTATCCCTTCCTTATCCTATTTCCAGTGTTCTAGGTCCCTAATCATCCCGTAATGATGTTCGGATCATTATACTATGTTTCCTATGATTTCATAATGTAGTAGGCTTATTTTATTAGTGATTTATCCTGGTGAACTTTGTGTAAGTTTGACGATTAAGTTTATCTAATGTCTCTCAACCTATATAGATGAATTTCACTCTAAATCCTCTCGGACTTTAGGTGTTCATATTTTGCCCTCGAGATATATCTTGGATTAACTATCCTCGGTTAGAGCTAAAATTAATTAGATGAGGGTTGATAGTCTCACATCTCCATTGTCACTCTCTTTTCTTAACTTCAACCTCTTTGGTCGAGCATGTTGATGATACAGGCACATGTCAATGTTTTGAACTGCTAAAACTAATTAAAACAAAGAGGATAATAATTTACTCAATTTTCCATTCAAAAATTATTATTTTATTTTTCCTGCATTCCTTAATCCATCATGGTTCCCACAACCCTAGCTAAAGAAATTAGTCACTCATGCTTGAAGAAACAATCACATAATATCTATAAGAAGTCATGATGAATACTTACAATAATATGAAACTATTTGATAAATCTTGAAAGTTAAATAGAATCACAAGAAATTGATGTATCTCTCAATAATTGTATGGAATAATGTTTTCCATACTTATAATGAATCAATACTTGACTATGAGTTAATGAATAAGTAATTACACCGATAATTTTCTGAATAATGTTAAAACAAGACGTCCTAATGGTATTTATAATAGTAGAATAAATTTGTGTTTGTTCCTACTTGAACTGGAATTGGACTTTGCATCTTTTATTTTCGATACAGATGTCTGTGTCGTATTTTCCCTCGCACCAAGATAGATTCGCGTCGCACAGCTGGGTGCGCCAATGTGCTTGTGTGTCGCACAGGTTTATGCGCTGCCTATGTTGTTTGATGCCAACCTCTATTTTGTTGTGATATTTATTCCTTTTGAGTTTGGTTTGGCAACACTTTCTCTTTTAACCCCCAAATAAGTTAAAACCGTCACTTTTATCCCTGCAAATATCTAATAATGTGTATTAGATTTTTTTCACAAATCATATAAAACCAAGGCAATCACACATTATTTATTCTCAAAACATAGCT
>JACEIK010001321.1:173301-192011 GCA_018107945.1 Datura stramonium
AAGATACTGACCATTCATAAGAAGTAACGAAGATTTAAATGATTGGAGTTTTCACACAATATTGCATTGGTAATCTCTTTGAATATAAATAATTTATGATTAAATATGTTCTTATTTATTTAGCTAGTTCAGTCGATATCATTTATATGGGGTTTCTCGAGCATACAGATTGGGTGTTTGATTTGTTGCACTCATCCCTTGGGTGCAAAAATAGACTTTGAAACACCCCATGAATAGGCGTCAATGGACCTAGTAAGAAAATATATTTTATGAGATAATTTTTCATTTTAATATTGACCGAAAGTGAAATAATAAGAAAATTAGGTTGCCCGAGAAAAATCGGCCATGGGTGTCGAATGGCAGCATGTCGGATGGAGAAACGCATGCGTAATCGCACATCCGCAGGAAGCCCTACGAGCGCTGGCACATAGAGAAGGTCAACCCGTGCACCGGAAGGCAGGTAACTCGCGCACAGGCGACCGCGATGGGCTACGCGATGCAACCCCACCTGGGCGACAGACGGTGCAAATGCTTATTTAGATAACTTTTAGCTTAAAACTCCTTTTTTACTCTTTTTTTTTAAAAACTCAATAGTTTTTCAAGGGATATAAATTGAGAAGCGTATTTTTATATTATAAGGTCATTATCCAAGCCTCCCTCACCAAATTAAAGGTAGGATATTGTGGTAATCATTATGAGAAGCATCAAGCTCAAGTTGGGTTCATTAGTTGTGGTTTTGTCGTGTTTTTTCTAAGGAAATAGTATGTGTTTTTCATCTATATGTGTTGTTCCTTCATCTAGAGGAAGGTAAGGACTTTTACACCCCTCTTTGCCGTTAAAGTTGGAAGGTTTACAATATATATTAAAACAGCTAGCAAAGTCAAAAATCTTTTTGTTTTTCTTGATAAATGAACTATTTTAGGTGCCTTGAAAGCTATAAGATGTTGGTGATTTGTGTTATTGCTGATCATGGGACAATTTGATTGAGGAAAGTTGAGCTATTGAATTACCTACCTGGCATGTTAAGGCTAAACCTCCTTCGGTAAGTTTCTTAGTCGTATAGTTGATACGACTCATTGTATTTAGTAATAGCTTTCATGGATGTGTTGTGGTGGTCGGTTAGCTGCTGAAAGTTGAACCTATTGATTGGTATAAGTATCCCTTTGTCAGGACTTGTCATATATAGCTTTTCCTTTTGTTAGAAGCGGCATAAGAGTAATTCATTTGAATTGTTGTCACTTAGATTGTCTATTGATATCTTGTTGCCTTACTGATGCCATAGAGGCTTTGTGGTTAGTTGTTGAGCATGTATTGATAAACTAGGAAGCATAATGAGTAATTTGGTGATAGAACTTTATTTTCATGACACGCCTATATGTGATAAATCTCGCCTACGGGCCTTTGGCGTATCTTGACGCTTATAGAGATAGAATATTAGTGTTGTAATTCTTTCTCGGGTTAATAGCCATTGTTAATACCTATAAAGCTATTATGGTTGGCTACTCAGACTCATATCTTTTTACTAGCAACCCTGTAGTAATTTTAGGCGAGGAACCATGCAGTTTGATTGCTTCTGACTTTATTGTTCGCTTAAAGGCTATTATTGTGCTGTTATGCCACTCTTAGTGTCCTATAGATTACCTTCAGAGTACTACTTGTTATGGCTGTCTAGTAGGCTACACAGTATAGATGTAGAGTTCTATACCTAATATTAGCGATCTTATAGCTTGTTATATCATTCAGATNCTAATATTAGCGATCTTATAGCTTGTTATATCATTCAGATTATCGTTCAAGTCGCTCAAAACGGCACCCTTTTGTTTCTAGGCTAGTTGGTGCCATAATTGTCTCCACAACTATCTAGTTAGCTATCGAAACATGAAATACGTCTGTTGGATTTTATATAGGTTTCCATAGGGGCTAGTAACGATTATGTTATGCCTAAGGGGCTGATAATGCTCAAGTCATACCCCTGTAAAAGTATGATGCGGACGTTATCAATAAAGAACCCATTTAGGTTGGGGTCGATCCCATAGAGAATATGGTCAAGATGTAGAATAATGCCAGTATTTATGCTTTTAGTACAATTATTTTATAATGGGGGGTTTTAACGAAAGAATTAAGTAAGAAAGTAGTAGATTGTGGTTGTGATCAAATTTATGCAATTAACTAGGGAAGTGCTCCCCGTGGATGCATAACAACTTCAAAATTTTAAACTAGTGATCTATCACAATACTTAGCTTGCAGAATTGATAACATAGATTCATCTAAATGATTGATTCGTCCCTATTGGATAACTATACTCAATCACCGGATTAGGTCTCTTGAGTGTTTTCAATTTATCCGTTATCAACTATTTCAAATTAATTATCCTACGACTGCAGCTCAAGTTATTCAATGAAACATAAAGTTCAAGGCTTTGTTGTTCTTCTCTTTTCTTAATCTCTACCTCTCTAGGTTCAAGCAAGTAGAGAATTGGGGCAAGACCTAATATTGCACATCGTTAAAAAATGTTTAAGATGAAGAGATGAACAATATAAACATGTATATGGATTTAGAATCACTTTTATGTTAACCCTAGTTAGTTAATTCACTATGGTTCCCACAATCCTAGTTATGGAGGTTTTAGCTATTCATGGTTGCAATAGAAAAATTGGATTTCATGAAATAAAGCATAATTATCAACTTATAATGATGATTGAATAAAAACCCAGTCGATCATTGCATAATGAAAAGTATGATATATTCAAGAATAATCCATGGAATCTCAAAGCAATTCTTGAGTTCGATCTCCAAGTAATGTTAGGAAAAACCAATAAAAACTATTACAACCATAATGAATCGGTCCTCCATAGAAAATAAACTAACAAAGTATTTATATAAATAATTAGAAACCTTTCCTAAATTAACAGGGATACTACTAAAACTGCCACCGCCAGATCCTATGAGTCGTAGCATGAAGCTACGAGTCGTCGCTTTCCTTTGTACTATGTCAGGCAGTCTTGAAATCTTCTAAGTCCTAGGAGAAGGTATGACTCGTACAATGACACTACGAGTGTGGTCTGATCTTGTACCATGGTACAGTCGGTACATTGTTGTTACGACTCGTGGTTCCAGTTCGTTACATTGTTGTTACGACTCATGGTTCCAGTTCGTACTCTGAGGCTTGCCAACTTGACATATTCACAATTCGTGCCTTTCATTCGTACCAAGAGCTCAAGCAAGTGCAAACTTCTGCTTCGCTTCATGACTCCTTGGTATGACCCGTACCATGATTGTACAACTCGTACCAAAAGTTGTAATTGGCCCCAACACTTGTGCATAGCCTCTAGTTCTCATCACGACTACATAGTACGACTCGTACTGAGGACTGCACTTGGCCCATTTTCTGCACTTTTTCCTCTCCTTTTCTAGAATTTAACTCTGAAACATGATTTTTCTGAAAACAAAATAAAAGCACCTCATATCTTTATAAACATACCCAAGAACAAGCATTTTTCCTAAGTTCTAAGCGTCGAAAGTGCTGTAAACCCACAACACAAAGGGCTAGGCTATGCTCACTAAGCAAAGTGTGGAAATACCATGCCTATCAAATGCTATACAGTCTACCCAAGGAGCGAGATATAGTTATGATATGCCTATGGGGATGTGTTATGCTCACAGAGCAATATGAAGTCTAGAACGCCTATATTGAGGCCTGGGAGTCACTTGAAATCTGGTACCTTTACGAACTTTTCTTATGCCTAAGTTGGAATTACTGACCTTTAGTGGAGTCTTGTGTGCTCTGAGTGTAGTTAGAGAAGCTTAGAAGGCTTAAGATATAAATACAGAAGACCTGTATGCTCACCTACAGTTGCCTAAGGGGCTACATACAGAAGTACAAATTGCCTAAGAAAGTAATATATAGAGGTACAGATCGCCTAAGAAGGCTATGTACAAACATACACCGATATCCTAAGAAAGGCTACTTACAGTTGAGTTACAGAGCGCCTACGGGGCTATTGTGTTACCGATAGGGGTATATAGATTTAATATACCTATCAGGGGTTATGGGAGCTCGGGTAGGTTATTGTTTGATTGCTTATACCTGCCAGCCTTATGGGGGCCAAGTTAGGTTCTTGTTTGACTATTGTTTGTTAGTGTACAGTATATATATATATATGAGATTAATCATGTTATCTTATGACTCTTATAGCTGGTTACTTTCAGTACTCATTATCAGCTTCAATTTCAGCATATTATTACCTTACATACTCGGTGCATTACTGTACTGACAAGCCTGAGGGCGTTGCACTCTTGCCTGCAGGTCCAGAAAGACAAGTACAGGGACCTTTTCATGAGTAGAGCAGACCGAGTTTAGTAGATTGGCTAGCTCCCTCTTTTCAAAGTTGTCATAGTTCAGAGGTTTGCTTGCTTTTGTTGTGCAATTTATGGGTAGGTCGGTCCCTTTTTCCAACCAAGTATATTTCTTAGAGGCGTACAGATCGTAGGGTTGTATAGATAACGAGCGACCAAGTTGGCCCTATCTTTTGTGCATTGTTGCCAGCCTTGATGGCTTGTGTATATATGCTACCTTCAGCTTATTTGAGCTTAGAAACCATGGTGGTCTCATTGGCCCACATAGGATTCTATTATTGATATGAATTGTTGGGTCAGCTGATTAATTATGCAGGCGTACTGCGACCTTGCTAGCCAAGGGCTTCTTTAAGCTAAGTTTTAATTGATTATTTTCTTGTTTATGTGTTGCTGGTATACATCATAGGTATGTAGGTCCAGCTAAGTCAGCTCAGGGTCCAGTATAGCATCAAGTGCCAGTTACGCCTCTTAAGAAAGGGCATGACAGACTTCCACGTCCTTTTGATGGAACCTGAGACATCCAAGATGCTCCTAACCCAGTCCCTAATGGGGATATACTTTGAAAGCGACCAATAGGGAATGAATAGTAGACTTACAATCAAAGGTAATAGAGAAATATTAGAAGTCAAAAAAGGTAGGGGGAGAAAGAGTAATCTACAAAATGAAAAACTTACGAGAAAGATTCCATGATTCCAAAATTAGGAAGCCCGGAACTAAATCCTTAGTGACGGTCACCACAAACCTCTCCATCCAGCTCTAGTCGAAGTCATCATCTAAATTGGACAAGATGATTTTCTTTCCTCTGTGAGCCAAATTTAGAATTCTTGGAAAAAAATAAGGAGAATAAAGAAGAATAAGGTAATCAAGAGAGAATGGCTGTCCAACTTTAATGGCTAGATGGCGAAGACATGTTACAGCCCTCCAAACTGAAGGACCCACTTGAGCCAAACACACCTTGTAAGTCTTTTAGAGTTGGGATTCCAAATCCAAGAGTAAACAAGTACGTATATACATAAGAATGACCCTTCTTGTGGAAATTTATGCTCTCGATTATGTTGGGAGCAGATATGTGAGCCTTCTAACCATAGTCAATTCAAATTGTGGGGAGATGGGTCTTAGTAATTGAGGAGACATATTCGCTAACAAGCTTGCTCCTCTCACTAACTTGATTGGTCGAGGTGGCCCGAGTTTTGAAATCGTTTATAAAGTTTCAGGGACTTTGGGACTATCATATCAATAGTGGGTTTTGGAGGTGGAGCCTCGAGCCCTTTGCCTTTTTAGGTCTGCCTCTAGAAAGAAAAGTCAAATGTGATTGATTATTGTTCTTGAACGAAGACATGATCAAAGAATATGAAGGTAAGAAGATCTGGTAGCTACAAGAAGATATGAAGGTTTGCAGTTTTGAAGGTATAAAGATCTGCATAATTTAAGATATGAGGATTCGCAGATTTGATGATATGAAGATCTAAAGATTTAAAGATAAGAATTTGAAGAAAATAAGGAGAATTTGCAAAATCAGAGGAGATGGAAAAGTGAAATTTTATGCAAAAGTGTTGTATTTATAAAAGTTCAAGTAGTACAGATCATTATGACCTCAATCGACGCGTTATTTCTGGATCAGAGCTTAAATAATGCAAGGCAAGTCCATTTAATGTGATGAGAAAGTTGTCTTTTGAGCCAACAGAAGACGTTTCTGCTACCTTTTCTGCCTAAAAAGCTTCTTTGATTTCTCCTTCCTAAATGATTTAACGACTTATTTGCTTCCTTATAACTTGTTAGAATATCCGAAAACCAGGGGAACTATCTGTATAAGGAAAAGGACATACAAGATAAGGACATGAAGAGTCGAAGTGGTGTTGAAAAGGAGTTAAATTGAACGATAGAAGACAGGAAAGGAGTTTCCAGTGATAGCGTTTGAAACCATTACATTCTCGAAATCAAACTAAACTGTAGCAATGATTTGTTGAATTTATCACTGGCAAAGATTAGAACTCATTTACCAAAGTTAGAAATGTGGCCCGAAGCCATATACGTGGCACGAAATCATGAAAACAAAAGGTCAAATACATGTCAGCAAATTCGTACAAAGATCCCTCAAATCACAGTGGATTTGCAGCTGACACATAAAATGATATTATATAGATGAAACGATGTACCGTAGGACCCAAATGAAATTATTTCATTGGTTGGTTTATTTAAGTTGATGTTTATAAATAGAGGCATTATTCATTTGTGAAAGAGTTGGAATTTGGAGGAGACTAAGTGATCTATTACAATTTATTGAGTTTTCTAGCTTTTATTCTCAAGTTGCTTCCGGATGCTTGAAGTTTTATTCGGATTCTTAGTTGAAGCATCAGCGCATTAATTGAATTATTTTCCTAAGTCATTATAATGTATTACCGGCATTCATTCATCATTTCAATATCATATTTATTACTTTTAACCAACTTAATAACACCAAATCAATCCATATATCCTTAACCACGTATTAAATTAACTATACTATTTTTCCCATAAACAATAATATTGTTATTCTTTTACAAAAAAAAAGGGCACTAATCTTACTACATACTTAAAAAAAAAATTCTATTTTTAGTCGGAGGTTTATTTTGTCATCAGAGAAAAGCAGAAGAAAGAAAAATCTAACTAAAGCTTCTTCTTTTTTGGTTTCCTATTTGATGTTTCATATCCGCATTGAAGCCCGACTATTCCGAATTCGCGCCAGGTAGGTCCCATTCAAAAATAGCATTCTCTATCAAGAATATTTTTATATTTAGAATTTGAAATTAAGACCTCTGATTAAAGAAGGAGCAGCCCTATTCACTACTGCACCAAATCGTAAATTTGAGCCGAGCTAAAAAGGAAGCAACTATGTTTTCATGTTCATTAACTAAAATGATAACATCTGCTTGTTATTTTTCTAGTTGCAACTTGCAACTACAAATTTCCGTTTTCATCATTTACCTAACAGAAAAAGGAAAGCTTTTTAGCTATATAACTTTTCCTTCAAAAATACTTTTACATAGAGTTTGTCCAAAACGTTATCCCAACACTATCCAATCTGTCAGAGTACTTACTGTACATATATGTTTCTCAAGTTGCTTTGACTTTGAGTGTTATGCTTGATATTTCCATAAGTGGGAACGATGAATTACATATCTAACTTTCATGTAAATTTTTAATACAACATTTAGAAAAAAAAGTTTATATCTCAGAAAAATAATGAATACTCCCTCCGTATAATTTTTACTTAATTCAATTTGGACTTTGCACGTTCCTCAAGTAATAATGATTGATATAAGTATTTTATTAAAATACACAATTGAGACATTATATTTACTCCAACAATATTGGTACATTACATTGTGTTGGATAGGGATGGAAGGCTAAAGTCAACAGTTTGATTGCATTAAATGGGATGGGAAAGCAGATAAAAGTGGGAGAAGTGTCATGAACTACTAGAACGGTGGAGTTGGATGAGTCCATGTAGTGTAAAATATTCACACACACAACGTAAACACCATATAAATTGGGTCACATGCATTGCAGTGTAGAAGCATTTATGATTACAAGATATTATTGTAGTCAAGTGGACTCTCACTCATATTTCTTAATTAGGGAACAGATCACATCGTGCATCTCCAATCTCTCTTGAAATTATTTGCCCCTCCGTTCCAATTTTACGCGATAATATTTAATTGAACACGATTTTTTTTATTTTAAAAAAGAAAATTTTTGAATTTGTAATTTAAAATTATATACCCTACACACATATTTATGTAACTGTAAATTGTTTCATTAAGAATAAAATTTCTATTTCGATCTATTTTATACATTGCGATTATCGTGTTTTTAATCAATTGTCGATATACAGAGGCGGAGCCTTTTGAATGGGTGTTGATTTACACTGCTTCAACAATCTACTTCTACGATGAAAATACCTATTATTTGCAAGTAGCAGTCCCAAGAGACTGCAATTGTATCTTTTTATATCATTGACTCATACTTATTCTTCTCGTTTTCTTTGATGATTACTTTGGTTTACCTAATCTTCATAAATCAAAGTTGACTGCTTTTATTAGAAAATTTCTATTATCTACACTTTTGGATCAGTCTACAAAAAGTTCACTTTACATAAAAAAAAACTCGAAATTGAAGATATTCGAGCCAAACCTTCATATACTTGTCTTTTGGTCTTGTTTTTATACTTCTCGCATGAAAAAAAATTGATATTTTTTATTTGATTTGATTTTAATTTTAAAAATTGATAAAGCATTTGATTTGGTTTTAATTTTTTAAGTAAAAAAAACTATAGGAACAATCAAATCAACCCGATAATATAAATACCTACTTAAGAAATATAATCGAACATATATATTTTTACATAAAACTTTACAATACGCATTAATCTTTTGAACTCTTAGATTATAATCTACGTGTTCACTTTTGTAGTAATTCAATTATTTGCCTTTATTTTCTAATTTGATTTGTAGTCTTTATTTTGATACATGTTCAAAATAAGTCTTTGAATCCTTTAATTATTCTTCATTGTTTAATTCAATATTGTCAATCACATTTCTTTTAATTTTTGCGGAAAAAAAAGAAGAAAAAACATTGTAAAACTTCTTAAGTTTCTTAAACAATGCATGCAATTTTCTTGAGAAAACTACATATATAATTTTATTTTTTTTCAAAAAAGAGTAATCAATTTGATAATATTATACTTAAATATAGTTAATCTAATATGTTTGAAGGACCAACGCGTCAAAAAATTTAATTTGTAATTAAATGGATTGTCGAAGGTCACAAATGTTAAGCTTTTAAAAGCAAGTTGTTTTATTTTGTCATCAAAAAGGCACTATAGCTTATGTCAGAACCAGCATCACTAATCTTTTTTTTTTTTTTTTTTTGAAATTGGTAAAGTAATGTCCAGCATCATTAATCAATCAACTGAGTTCATGAAAACTACAAGTGTAACTCCGTAAAATTAGAGCTCAAAAAGAAAAAGTTAAAACTCTGATTGCCACAAAATCAACTACTTCATTTAGATAGTGCTAGCTTTACAAGAACATCCACCCTTGATCTTACCCCTGGAGAAACCCAGACCAAGTTGGACTAGTGTAGGATACAAAAAAAAATAAGCAAGCGGGGTACGCAAAATATTGTCCATCACATAGCACAAACTTCAGTTACACAACCCCAGAAGGAAGGCGCAAAACCAGCTGTCCTCCGAAAACACTGCAATACATTCACAAAAGAAGGCTATGGTCAATAGAGAAGCATTGTGAAAAGCAAGAGAGGCATGAGATGCACATATTCAAGAAACAGATGGACATGTGAAGCTTATTCAACCTTTTAACATAGTAGTAACAGAAGTCTGCTAAGATGAATGTCTGAACAATTTCAGATATAAGAACCATTGAAGGCCATAGACCATGACCCAATGCTACTAGCAGATGGCCATGACTGTCCAAAACCTGTCGTCAGGCCAAGAAAAAATCAGAAGGTTAGTAGAATCGAATAGCATGCATGCAAAAACGGATCTAAAAGCGACAATCTTCCTCAATCTTTAATCGTTGACTTAAGCCAATGAACAATATCCTCATATATGAAATTTGTTCAACCAATTAAGAATCTCAAATTACAACCTACCACACCAAAAAAATACAAAAGATACATTGTTCAACAAAACTGAAAAAATTTCTAAAAGTCCTTCATCAGTTCCTTACAATGTAGTCAGTACTTGGTGCACAACCTGATTTTGCATGAACTTCTGAAAGTTATGCTTAGATAGGCATCATAAGGCGCTCATCAAAATTTTGAACAACATAATAGTAACTAAAGCACCATATAATCTACTCATTTTTTCTTCAACTAAAGACTATTCAAATCCATACTAGTTTGAATCACTAAAGTAGATCAGTTGAAAAATTCAGCCAAATAAGATACAGAGTCTATATGAAATATGAAGAATGAAAAACTTGTAATTGAAATCTATGTGATGTGTATCTTTTTGAAGTTTGCAAATCAAACCTGGAGAACCCAATGAGCGCAGCTTAAGAACCTAGCAACACCCAGCGCAAATACATAATGAGCTGTGAATGGTTCAACTATCTGTAGACAATATACCAAGTAGGTTGTCAAACCTTACAAGCATAGTTGATCCAACTCCCTAGTTTTAAGAGAGCAAAATGTGCATGTTCATCAACAATGATCGGTAATTATACCTTAGTGTTTTGCATGACACGAAGTTGAGGAAGCACAGAAACAGCCTCCAAGTAAACACAGAAAGCCCAGAAGATTCTATTGATTAAATGATGTGATGTTGATGGATGAATTAGTAAGGCTAAGGCAGCACAAGGGATCACCTGGACAAAAGTGCGTTAAAAAAATTTACTTCTGAAAGATAAGCCAGAGAAAAACTCTATACTGTGTGCATCACAAAGAGTCATGCAACCAAAATCTAGAAACGAAAAACAAAGAACAATAAGGATTAACATTTATCAAATGTCTGCATAACTTTAAAAAAGCCTCATAGGAGCAGAGCTGAGACTTATGTTGCTTGGACTCTCTCAAAATGTTGCCGCAGCCCTGCCGGATCCTCCCTGCACTATTTTTTGGGGATCACGCACCCACCAATCAACATTTTTGAAGAGTCTAGCAACATAGGCTAAGAATATTCAGAACTCACAAACAATTAAGTTGTAACAAAATAATCTTGTTATGAAATGCTAAAGATATATTTTCTGACAATGCTAAAGATATATGAAACTGAAACGAAGCTTCTAAGTTGTGATGAAACAGAGGTTTCTAGTGATTTTGCCCATGTACCATACTAAACTCAATATAAAATTTTCCAATTTCCAAATATTGGAAATGTTTTTATTCTTTGAAAAAGCCAAATATTTCAGATCACTTTTTTTTGGATAAAGTAAGCATTTTAGATCATTTCTAGTTGAAGTTTTAAGCAACTCGACATCAGCCAAATGCGAGAATGAAATTTCTTTCCTTGAACCTTCATTATCTACTCAAATGCATTCTTACAAAGTGACTTAACTGAAAAAATTTGATCAACTTACAAATCCGCTTTAGTACAAATCACAAGATTTTTTTTTTTAATTGTTCAAATCACAATATAATTTGATCTTATGGAGTTCTACAGAGAGATATCAGCACACATGGATCTTCTCTAATTGAATTCCTAGGTTTCTCTACCTTTTTCATTTGTCAACAACCAAGAAAATTGAAATGAATTGAAATTATTATTCAACATCATTACAAATACCGTCTAGCTCTCCTTAATCGCTAATACAGGCAAAAAGCGGCAGGTAGTAGCTACACCTATCAAAAATCAATACATCAACGTATGGACTACAAAAGTTAGAAGAACTTCTCAAATATGCCCCCTAATCTAGACCTTGTATGAAGCACATATATAAGTGAGGTTGTTTGAAGACTTACCACATAATAAATTGCACAATTGTCTTTGTCCTCCATGTAACTTGATTTAAGATTAAATCGGATCATATAAATAACCCACAAGGTTGTAGCCAATGTAGCTAAATCAAGTAACGTGTGTATATCATATTCCATGACAAAACTACAATACAGTCTGACAGCCAAAAACAGAGCAGTGAGCTCCTGGGATTTGAGTGAAATCCCTGCAATGGTATAAATAAGAGAGATAAATGATGTGGCACATAAAAACCAAAGACTTACAATGCAATCAAGAAAACCTAGGCATAAGATTGACTTGGGATAAAATTGAGAAATAGATTCCTATTCTGTAAGAAAATAATTTCAAATTTACAAGGATAGAAAGAGGATATAAGGGAAAACTCAAGCACTATAATTAACAGATCTACAGAAGAGTACAGAGAAATTTTTCCAATGAATTAACAATAAGATAATTGCTCTCTCATGTGCAAACTAATAAGGACACAATAGCAACAACAACTATGCCTCAATCAAACGGAGACATTGGAGGCAGTTCAAGAAGGAGTTGGCGGCTGCAATATGTGGAGCTTCAGTTTATTATACTTGGCAGGCTAGGAACTGGAAATTGTTTAGGCAAACAACTGTAAATATTGAGGGAATAGTGCTACAAATACAAAGAGAACTGAGAGGAAGAGTGCAGGATGAGTAATGCAAGGAAAGTAAGTCGATGTCCCAGCCTGCTGCTCAGAATATGTAGTTAGGTGTATTGTTATAGGTTTCGCTTCATGGCTCTAGCTTGAGGCCTGGTTTCTCTTGCATGTGGGCAGGGAGACTAGGTGATCTTAGTTTGTAAATACTTGTTGGTGTTATGGTAATATTTCACAGGTTATTAACAAAAAAAAACAACTATTCCTCAATTGCAAACAAGTAGGAATCGGCTATATGAATCCCCACTTCTCCATTTAAGCTCAAGTCATGTCATCATACCAAATAAAAATAGAAGTGCAAAAATAAGTTTTTATATATATATTTATATAGTCAAATCTCGTTATAACAGCATTTCACTATGACAACTTGATTTTCTCCAGAACCGATTTTTCATGTTATATTTTACTTCTCTATAACAGCATGCTACCTATAACTGCAGTGACGTTCAGTGTAGCGGTTCACTCTTTGTAAAATTACCTCTTTATAACAGTCATACTCAAATATTGTGCAATAATATTTTATAAAAAATATATTATGTATGAAAATAAATATTAAATATTTATGATAATCTCATTAATGTCGCGCATATATTAATGTTCAAGTACGGCTATGTAAAAGTAAAAAATCATATTAAAATAGTGTCCACCAGTTATGGTCGTAATTTCACGAAGAAAGGCTATAGTATTTGTCTTTTTCACATTAATACTATATCTTTTTTTTTTTTGGTTAAATTGGTTAACAAATAATACATTCATTCTTTTTGGTATACAAAATTATTAAACTAGATTTTGCATACTTTTATTTATAACAGCTAAATGAGATATAAACATCAAATATCAGTATACATATATAATAGCACCTCACTATAGCAGCCATCAAATTTTCAGACAAACGTTGCCACTATAACGAGGTTTGACTATATATATGAATAATAGTAATAATAATAATATTAGGAGTCCTCTTACAAGGTTACAGTATTCTATCAATAATGCTGCCACTGTAGACTTGCACAACCTCATCTCAACGGCATACTGATTTTTCATCATGCATGAATTATTATATAAAAAAATATATATATAGAAGTAATGCAATAGCTAACACAGAAATTGTGAAAAATGGCATTTGTGGAAGTTATTTTGAATGTAAAACAAGAAAAGATACTCTCACCATCTATATTGGCATACATCAAAAGGAATTTTGAGGTTATATCCAGAGGCCAATTTTAGCCCTATAAAAAGATTGAATGTGAATTGGACTTGTACAAGATTGTTGGGCTAATATAGAGAATCACATATTTAGGTTCAGTCATCCAAGAGAATGACATGAGAACTAAAATACGATAGATAGTTAGACGAGTGTTATGGGAGCTTTATGCAGCAGGAAAAGACCTAACAAAGTAAAAGGCAAATTTTGGAAGAATTGTCATGCCAACAATGAACAATGCTATATGGAATAAACGATGTGCTTCTAAGGCCCAATAAATCACAAAATGGATGTCGCAGAAATCAAATGTTAAGATGGAAAAGCAATTCTACAAAATCGGCCAAGACTATAAATGATCGTATTCGACAGGAGTACAAGTATCATACAACATGATAAAATGTGAGAAGGTCGACTCAGATAATCTAGTTATGTCCTTATGTAACATCATTATGCAAGGACAACAGTAAATATAGTTGAAGGTGATATAACGAGGCCAACCTAAAATCTCAGGGACGAAAATTGTCACAGAAAGCATAAAATTGAAATTAATATGGATTTAGCTAAGAACATATTACAATGGAAGCAAAGGATCCAAAGAGGAAATCCAACTAATTGAGATTAATAGCCTATTTAGCCAAGCTTTTGGAGGCCAAAAGTGTTTTTTTTTTCAAAAAGTGCTTATTTTAAAAAGTGGGGTGTTTGGCTAGCTTTTGGGAGAAAATAAATGCTTATGGGGGTAGCAAAAGTTGTTTTTCAGAAACTTCAAAAAAAAAAGTAGTTTTTAACCCAAAGTACTTTTTTGAAAAACACTTATTGAGAAAAATACACTTGGAAGCATTTTTATAAAGCTTGGCCAAATACTAATTATTGCTTAAAAGTGATCTTTAAATTTATTAACCAAACACAACCCACTTCTCACCAAAAGTATTTTTTTGAAAAGCACTTTTTAAAATAAGCAGATTTTAGAAGTTTGGCCAAATAGGCTATAAAGCTCAGTTGTTCTTGCTACTCTTACACATTTCTGGTCTTTTTATGTTGGTTAGCCGCTTGCATGTTTGTGTAATCTGAGATCCAAAGTTCTCTAAATTTGACTTTAAGACACCAATCATTTAGTATTGAAATGAATGGGCATGAATAGAGCAAAATAGATACAGAGGATTCATCTAGCCAACAATAACTAGTTTGAGGTTGAGGCATAATTGAGTGACCGAATGATCAATCTATGCCAAGTTGTATGATTCATCTCGCCAACCCCGACTGTTCAGGTAATTGTGCTACTTTAGGGAAAAAAATAATCTCATCCTAACAGACTGTCCTACCAAAGAGCCAGAAAGCAATTATTCGACCTCCTCTTCACCAGCATTGTGCTTATTTAAAAAGAATATAGAGGACACAATTGTCTAAGAAGAATCTATCAATCACTTCCCCACCATCTAATTCTAATAACCACGAGATGCCAGACTGCCAGATCATCAGCCATTAAGGTAGCTGCAGCAAAAACAGTCTCCAATACTCCTTATGGACTATAGTATGTTTTCATACAAAAGCAAATGATTCGTGACTAATATGGGCTGCTTCAACCAACCCCAAAGGTGGAAATGAAAGGAAAAGGTTAATATAGGTATAGGACACACTTTTTTTCAAATTCCAACTATGAAATTGATACCATAAAATTGACAGCTATTGAATGGGGCAGAGTGTTGGCCTGTCAAGAACGCACACATTCAAAGGATGAAGGCAGCAGGGATGAAGATGCTCAGATGGATGTGCAAGCATACCAAGAGAGACGGGATTAGAAACGAAGTTATAAGAAAAATGTGGGAGTGATCTCCATGGCCGACAAGACAAGGGAAGCAAGTGGTGAGATGGTTCCGGCACAGGAAGAAAAGGTGTCTGGAGACACCAGTAAGGAGGTGTGAAAGTTTGACTATAGCATGTTATAGGAGAGGATGAGGCAGGACAAAGAAGAACTAGGAGGAGGCGATCAGATAGGATATGACACATCTTCATCTTACTAAGGACATGACCTTAAATAGAAAGATTTGGAGTTCAAGGATTAAAATAGAAGGATAGTAGGCAATCGTGTGATGTTGTACTTTTACAAGGGAGGAGCAGGGAGCTAATCTCCGGTTCTCATCTTCTCTTTATTTAGTGGTCTTACCTAGTATTCACAAAGTATCTTATTCTTTATTTTTACTACTACTTGTTACTTTGACTGCTTTGTTTATCTTATTATTTTGTTGTCGTTATATTCCATTAATTTTCCTTTCTATCCTTCTTTGATTGCACTTTTTTGAAACAAGAGTCTATCCCACGTCTGCATATATCCTACCCTCCCCAAACCCACAAGTGGGATACACGGGATGTATTGTAGTTTTAGAAGTAGTCATATGTGTTGCATCAAAGACAACAAAACTATACCACCAGATACAGAAATAGTTGGACTACAAAGGCCATAGCATACTACTAAAATTAACAAGATTCAATGTAAAAACACATTAAACAAATTTATAGAAAACCATAAAATTCCCCTATGTGAGCTTTGCTAAGCATAGACAGTGTTACAGGAGGAGGGTTGCAATTGTAAAAATAATCTAACGACAAATTCTAATAGTAGACTAAATAAAGCGGAATCAGTTCAGATGATTCAAACAGCTAATCCCCACTAGTTCGAAATCGAGGTTAAGTTGATTGATTGATAAAATTAGTGTTCTTTGTCCAAAAAGGTTCTAAATTTCAACCCAAGACACCCATCAATACAAGTAGAAGAAGCAATCTGATACATAGTCGACAAAACAGATCTCTCAAAAACTCCTTAAGAGAACACCAATTTTTCTGCTTCCCGTGTTTGACAATAATTAAAAAACGTTTTTAATATACAAGCACGCTTACACATTCAAAATACAATGGTGGATTGTTACCGGCACAAGTTTTTTCTTTCATGAGCTTATAGATAAGGACGGAGATTCCGATGGCGTGAACAGCCTCGGCGGCGACGAAAAGGTTGTCGTGATCGTGGACAATGGCACGAAGCAGCACCAAAGCCGCCATGCCGGCGACCACCGCCAGAAAAGCCTTTACCTTTGGCGGTTGCCGTCGAACCCATGTTGACACAGCCTGGATCGGCCTCCTCGGGGCATTCATACTGCTTTCTTGATGTGCTAATTGGAAAAAAAACCGACGATGAATTTGAAAATTGGAGTTCGGATACGTCGATAATAGAGTATATTAGAGTACCTTATTAGGTTCTTAGGAATGTACATGTCTTTGTAACTTTAAACTTGTTTTGGTTTTTCAGGTAATGGGACAATAAATGGAATTATTGTTTGAAAAGAAATAAATGATATACTCTACTAATATTTCATATCTAAAATTAAGCAACAATATTTCTAAGTCAAATTGAGATATATTTAAGAAAAAAAATTGAAATTATAAGTTAAAAAGAGAAAAAACTATTTCGTTTAATTAGTTGAAATCAAGACGATTGAATATGTTATTGTTAAACACTCCCTCATAAAGTTTGGTTACCTATTTGTTTTTGTTTAGTCACACAATTTAACAAGTTTAATAGCATGGGATTAATTAACGGAAAAAATACATAATTAAACAAATCTTACTATATATTTACAATATATAACTATACTTTTAAAAAATTATAAAAAATAGCAAAATAATTACAGATTTTACCATGTGGTTACTATGTATCAACATTTTTACCTTCTCTCTTTAATTTCAATACCCATATTTTGCTCCATTTAAAACACCACTTTTTCATCTTCAGAACTCTCACAATATTTCCTTCGATTTTTTCTCTCACGATTTTCATCCGTTTTTCTCTCTCAAGATCCTCCATTATTCCGTGATTCTTGTGTAAGTTTTTACCCCTTTTGTTGTGTATTTCACTTATCTTATTTCATACATCTTTTCTAACATCTTAAAATTTTAGGGTTTTTATCAAGGTATAATCTTACTTGAAAATGGCGGATGAATCATCTTTTAGAAGACTAATCCAAGGCGGAGTAGGGTTCTGTCGGCAACACTGTAACGGTGAAGATAAACCTAGGTATCCTGCGAAGGTCACCATGCCGAAGAAATCAAAGAAAAATTTTAAAATAGTTCTTCTCCATTTCGACTTTTTGAGAAGATTGAAAACTCAAAAAAATCAAAAACGCTGAATTAAACCCTTGAGCTGCTACTTTTCCTTCGATTTCACTGCACACTCTCAAAAGAAATTGCAAAAATTCTCAAAAAAAAAANCTATTTTTAAAACATCGTTCTTATTAATATGAGGGATACGCATAAGACACATACACTAAGACTAGTATTATACTAAAAGCACAAAGGTCCAGAGAAATATTGATTTGACTTTTTGCCCTTCATTAAAAGACTCTTCAATAGGTAAAATTGTCATTTACTATTTTTATTAAATAATTATCACTTCATTTATTATTCTAATATTTAGGATTTTGAAATTAATTAAAGTTATATCTATTAAATTTTTACTTATTTATAAAAGGTAAGAACTCCTAATATTTAGTACTTTAAAATTGACTAAAACTTTGTTTCTTATATCTTGTTTAATTTAAAATATATTAAAAGCCCTAATATTTAAAGACATTAAAATCAATTATAATTTCATTAACTTATATCAATCTTTTATTTATTAAACTAGTTGATTATCTATCATAGTTTTTCAACTCACGGTACAAAAAATAATTTAAATAATGTAAGTTTATTATGCATGAATGGGTTGAATTTCATATTCTTCCATACTTTAAGTTGTTTCAATTAATTGGGCCCTCTTGTTATTCACTTTTTTTTAATTGGATCTACATTATTTTTTCACTTTCAGTTTCCGTGAAGGTGTTTGACTCATAAATAGAGAGAAAAAATTGAGCTAAAATCATCTCATAAAGGGTGAAATGAAAAGTTTAAAATTAAATTATTACTAAATATTTAAAGTATGAAGCCTCATAGCAAAATATCATTCATATTTTTACCTTTTT
>JACEIK010001321.1:205716-224949 GCA_018107945.1 Datura stramonium
CTATCATATATTTTGCCTAATGCGCTTACTCTGCAAAGTATATTATCTATACATATTTAATTTTGTGTAGTATCTTTTTTTTTTCTTTTTCTTACCATTAGAAAACTATTTTTATTTAACTATCTTTTATTTTATTTTATAGAAATTAGATAGAAGAAGAACTTTAATAGAATTGTGCCACACTGGCCCCATTTTATAAAAAGGAGGGTGCATTTGTAGATTGGTAAAACTTTAAGGAAGGTTTATGTAATGTTATCAAACTAGATGGGAGGAAGTTGTAGTTTACCTAAATACACACATATATATAAAAACAATTTGGAACAAAAAAGAAAAAAACCCTTAAACCCTACTGTGCTGAGTGCTGGCTTTAGCTGATGGGCTGCTAGGGTTTATTGTGGAGAAAATTGATTGCTGTTTGCACAATCGTAGAGAAGATGGGAGGTTCTCGAGCTCAAGTAAACAAGGCTCATAAAACTCGCTTTGCATCCAAATCATCTCGCAATGTTCACAAAGTTTCTTCAAAAGGTACAATTATTTTTTGGTCTAAATTGTGTTAGCTTTTCTTAATTTATGTGTTAATAATCTTTTTTTGGTTTCATTAGACAAGAGCAGAATTGCGAAACCTGATCGCAATCTCACCAAGGGCGCTCGGGCAGCTCGGCTTCAGCGTAATAAGATGGTAAAATTTTATCATCAGTTCTTCTATTTAGCTGACTCTAATAACTACCTCGGGATTGATATTTGGATTATATAAGTTAGAAAAAAATTGCTTTCTGGGTTATTGAGTTTTTTTTTTTTAAAGTGTTATATGCTTAAAGATGCAATTTTGTAGATGAGGGAGCAGAAAAGAGACGCCCTTTTGAAAGAGAAAAGAGCTTCATCTGGTTCAAATAGTCCTCCCAGAGTTATTGTAAGTCTTCTTCTTTGTTTTTCGTTCTGTTTTGTTGAGTCAAGAAAATTAATTAATAATACCAAATTGGTGTCAGAACAGTTATTATAAGTAATCTACTACATGGTCTGCTGGAGTGAAGGAGATGGAAGATATCTGTTATCAGTATTTTCTAACGATTGTTTATGTGACAGGTTCTGTTTGGTCTAACCGGATCAGTTGACCTTAGTGCTCTTGAACAAGATCTCCTGAAGCTATTATCTGCAGATGGAAATGGAGTTGCATTTCCAGCTGTTGCTTCCTCGGAATATAAGTTGAGAGCAACGGTAGGAATTACACTCCCTTTATCTATTAAGTACTAGTTGTTAAACAATACACAGAAGAAGAATATTTGCATTGTTGAATTGGTCTCAGGTTTTAATTTAGGTGAAAGTATCATGTTTTAAATCTCTGCAAACATAGTTTTGTTAAGTACAATCAATAATGTTAAGAGGACTTATATTCCTTTAACCTTGGTAATCAACTGACTTCAGTCACTTGGTTACCTGCGGGGCGGTGGAGTAATATGTCAGATTTTTCTTTAAATAAGTAAGTAAAACATATTACTGAATAGTATTAAGAAGATTCTGAAATATGTACAGAGTTCGAAAAGCAGAATCTCAGTTTCTTTTCTAACCTTATACCGAACTTCAGCAAGATAGGGGGGCAATATGCGGGGTTATAAGCTTTAGCAGTACATTATAGGATAGAAGGAGCTTCCACTGTACTTAAGAATACGAGTAAGAGGAGGCTAGGGTTCAGGCATGTGTCTGCCATATCAAAATGCCAGAGAAACAACATATTACTCTTATGAATTTTCATATTGCAATTTTTTTGGTATCAAATCTGATTTTGGAAGCAGCATACAAAAAATTGTTTGTCAGTTATTGATAGTTGAATAGTTTTCCTTGCTTTGAATTATTTGTTCTTCACTTAGAGTTCTGAAGAAGTTTAACAGTAAGTTATTTTGTTTAGGTCTTAAAAGCACCTCATGGTGATCTCTTGGCATGTATGGAGATGGCCAAGGTATGATATATGCTCTGAAGTATTTCCAGGTTTTGATTCCTCCTTAGTTCTTTGCATCAAGGATGTTTAAGTTAGAAGCTTTGGCATTTGCAGGTTGCTGATTTGATTGCTTTTGTCACATCTGCAAGTTCCTCTAACGAAGAAGATTGTTATATAGATGCATTTGGATCTCACTGCCTTTCGGTCTTTAGATCCCTTGGTCTTCCTAGTACTGCGGTGCTGATTCGTGTAAGAATTAAGATACTTCCCTGAAAAGAAGTCCTTTTGTCATTTTCTTGGGAATGGTTTGGTAAATATTTAAGGAGTTGAGACTTGAGAGTAAGTTTTCCTCTGTGCTTTAGGATCTGCCCAGTGAGTTAAAAAAGAAAAATGATTCAAAAAAGGTGTGTACATCTAGCCTGGCTTCTGAATTTCCAGAGGATTGCAAATTCTATCCAGCAGATACAAAGGATGAGTTGCATAAGGTAATGATTTGGAGATTGTGTTTTATTGCTTGCTATTTAATAGCTGTATGCTAGATGTCTTCTGCCATATTTCTATCCTAGTCTAAGAATTAACTTATGAAATCATTGTTTTCTCTTTTGGGTCATGGTTTGTTGTTTGTAGTTTTTGTGGCTTTTTAAGGAGCAAAGGCTCTCAGTACCTCATTGGCGTAATCAGCGGCCATATCTAATGGCTCAAAAGGTATGGGCGTTCCTTTTTCCTACTTTTTGACATATTTTATCTCCTTTGAGGCTCCTGGATGGTGAAGCTTTCTTTTAGCTTTTCTAGATGAAATCTATTCACCCAGGAAAAAGGAGCAAAAGCAATCATTCTCCCAACATTAATGCATTGTTAAATCAGACTGAATTGGGTCGTTATTTATGTATGTTGTTCTTGCATGAATTTTCTCCAATACTGTTTAACTGTGAGTGTTTCAAAAGAGGGGAGTGGATATATGCGATCCATATAGTTGACCCCAACTAATTTGATATTGAAGTGTAGTTGATTTACTTTCTTCTCCACTATGGTCTTGGTCTTCTGTACTTCCTTTTGCAGATAAGTTTGTTAGTTTAGGATTCAGGATTCATTTCTTTCTTGGCGTCTATTTGTGTATTCAGGTCGACATGGTGGCTGATAATTCCATTTCTGGAAAATGTACACTCCTCCTCTCTGGTTATATTCGTGCTCGTAGCCTCTCTGTGAATCAACTGGTAATTGCTTTCCCTCTGCATATAACTTTGAGATATTAAAGAATTGTCCTTGACATTAGATACTATTGGATCAGGTTCACATAACAGGTGCTGGAGATTTTCAGTTATCTAAAATCGAACTTCTCAAGGATCCATGTCCTCTGAATGTGAGAAAAGGAGGGGACTTAATGCAGTCTGATGACATGAATGAGGCACAGGTTCACTTTTATTTTTTACTTAGCCTTAAACAGAAACTCTTTGTGGTATTGAAGAAATTATTTGATAAAGATAAGACGTAAAACTGTAAAATAGTGATGGGTTCATTTCTTGTCTCACCATTCTTCCCTTTCTTTGGACCTTGAGGCAACATTTTGGCAGACACCAAAATACAATTTATTAATGAACTTGGTCAGCTTTGTCCTTCCCGTGGTTAGCTATACTCCTCATAGAAGGCATTTTACTCACGAAGTTCAACATTTCAAAGTTGTATATAGATGAAGCAAATTGCATATTGAAATATTTAGAGGTTCAAATGCTGAAGTTACCATAAGTTTTGTTATAGACTTGTACTAAAATAATGGATACCTAAGGTATTGTAGCTATGTGCTCCTAGTGCAGCTGTCATCTTTCTTCCCCCCTTTTCTGGATGGTGCATTTTCAAAATCCCCAACCCTCTCCTTGAATGGTGCAACATGATATGTGAACATCTATTCTCCCCCGGTCCTGCTGTACATTTCATGAACAGAATACTTTTTGTTTTGCATCTCTTCTCATCCTGGCAACGTCTTCTAATGTATTTCAGGTCATCAGCTGCTTGACTCCTGACCCTATGAAGCAAGAACCTTTACTTGTTGAGAATGTCCCTGATCCATTGGCTGGGGAGCAGGTATAACTCTGTTCTTGGTGCAGTTTTATTGTTCATTCTATGAAAGCAGGAGTGGACAAAGTTCATACGTGAAATGCATGTGTTATATCATTCTACCTTGTGCAATTCCTTTGTTACTTCTGGATTTTCGGGTCATGATGAAATGCACATGTCTCATCATTGTACCTACTTGTTCCATTCTTCTGTGACCATTTTTTTTTGTACAAATACTTGATGTCTATTTTGGTCTTAATCAGACATGGCCTACTGAGGCAGAAATGGCTGAAGCAGAAAGAGATCATGAGCAAAGAAAGCTGAAAAGGAAAACCCTTCCTAAGGGCACTTCTGAATACCAGGTTCATTTTCTGTCAATAGTTGCCCAAAAATGTGTTCTTTATTATAACCTGGGCGTATTGGTTTATACCAGAAATAATTAGTGGACTTGCAGGCTGCTTGGATTGTAGAAGATTCAGATGCTGATGTTTCTGAGAGCGAGAATGAGGAAGATGATGGTATGGTCTTGGACGAAGGGGAGAATGCCTTTAATAGACAAGGGCGTATGAATGAGTTTGAACTCGATGATGACCAGGCTTCTCTATCACTCGAGTCGGATGAAGAAACTGAGACTCATTCTATGATGATGGTGGGTATATCTATATATCAGCATAGGCAGGACTATATGTTTTCATTTATGGCCTTGTAGCATTTTATTAAGTAAAGCTGGTAGAGTAATCCAGACATGTCATGTTTATGTTACTGAAATATTAATTTTCAATTATTTTTTAGTCCAATGTATTAATTTTACCTTTTCATACATTGTTTAATGCGGTTGTAGCTGATTTTGACCGTTGACTGTTTGGCTTATGAATATAACATTTGAGCTCATTGGCAATGTTAATATACATAATCGGTTTGCAGAGGGAAGTATAATAAGTATTAATATTCTCCCACTGGGTTAAATCACAAATATCCCTCCCTAAGTGTGTTCAGGAAGTTATATGATGGACTTATGTTTTGTGTAGGATGATGAGAACCTGACCAAGGAACAAATGGAAGATGAGATAAGAAAAATTAAAGCAGCACATGCTGAGGATGAAGGTACTTATTTAAATTTTCACTGCTTAGCAGCTTCCTACGTTTTTGTTATTCGGGAATTTTCATTTACGTTCTTTTTGTTGTGACTTTTGCCTACAGAATTCCCCGATGAAGTGGATACTCCATTGGATGTTCCTGCTAGGAAGCGGTTTGCCAAGTACAGAGGGCTTAAATCGTTCAGAACTTCCTCCTGGGACCCCAAAGTAACTTCTTCTGTTAATTGAATAATTGTCTAGAAAAATCTTTGGACGTGATCTAATTGCATTAAAAATCTTGGATGGGATTTGCAGGAATCTCTACCTCAAGAGTATGCTAGAATCTTTGCTTTCGACAATTTTAGTAGGACACAGAAGCATGTACTGTCTAGAGCCAGAGAGATGGAACAGAATATTGATGAATGTGTACTGGCTGGTTCATATGCAAGGCTCCATATCCGGGAAGTTCCAATTGGTGTGGCAAACAAGTTAAATCTTGTAACAAAGACGATGCCTGTGACCCTGTGTGGTCTGATGCAGCATGAGTCAAAAGTTTCTGTCCTTCATTTCAGGTACCTCATCTTGTTATAGGCTTTTGTAATAAATTTTTCCCTTATTTTCTTTCCCTAGTGGTTTTATCTGGAATTGTTAAGGACTTAAGTAACTTTCTTTTTGCAGCATAAAAAAGCATGACAGTTACACTGCTCCAATAAAAGCTAAAGAAGAGATGTTATTTAATCTTGGCTTTCGCCAGTTTGTTGCAAGGTGCTTTTCTTCTGCGTAATAAACTTTGTAGCCTTTTGCCAGGTTAAGGTACTAATGTTCATTGACTTATTTCTGCCCGCATCCCCGCTTACCCTGATTGCAGGCCGATATTTTCTTCAGATAGTTTTAACGCTGATAAGCAAAAAATGGAGAGGTTTCTCCATCCTGGGCGTTTTTCAGTTGCTTCAATATATGCTCCTATTTCGTTTCCTCCCCTTCCTGTAGTTGCCTTGAAGATTAAAGACGATGGAACTTCTGCCACTGTTGCTGCCGTTGGCTCTTTGAGAAGTATTGACCCGGATAGGATTATTCTAAAGAAAATTATTTTAACCGGGTAAGATTTCTCTTACATTTTAAGGAATAGCTTTGGATAATCAATTCCTCGTTTATGCAGGAGGGGTCTGCTAGGTTGGTTTGATTGATCAGCTTCTCTACCTCTAACACTTGCTAGAGTTGTGATTATGTTTCTATTTTAGGTTTTTCACGGTTGGGTTGCTGCTCTGCTTTCATTTGTTTACACTGGAAGAGATGGTTTAGATTTTCTTTTTTTTGGAACTTTTCTTTCTGAACAACTTGGACTTCTATTTTTTGTCTTTCTTCTGGTCAAATTTGGTTTACTGGTTGAACCTACTTAGTGCCATAATATAGAACCCTTTTGCTTTTTTACTAGGCATAACATGACTTGTATAAACAACAACACTAAGTATGTTTTATAACATGATATGTAATTTGTCAACCAAAAAATCTTGTTAATTGTGTATACTTGTTGGTCTTGGAAAACTTAAGTGGAGTATTGCATGGTAGAGAACTTGTCTGATCATTAGTGTCAGGACATCATCTTCTAAGCTGATTCTTCTTGATAATGTAATTTGCATTATTTTTATTCTAGAATTTGAAGGTTTTGTTAGTCGTAGAAATGGAAAAACTGATTGAGAGATCTAGTAAGTGATATTGTTGTTAGTTAACCTTTTGTTCACAAAATATGGCATTTATGCTGCAGTTACCCTCAACGAGTATCAAAACTGAAAGCAACTGTAAGATACATGTTTCATACCCCAGAGGATGTCAGATGGTTCAAGGTATGCAAACAAATGAATTTTCTATTTTCTTATTTGTCATGCTATTTCACTTTTTAACAAATTTCCTGTACCTTTTGTAGCCTGTTGAAGTTTGGTCAAAGTGTGGTCGTCGTGGTCGCATCAAGGAACCTGTCGGTACACATGGTATGTCTCTGAAATGTGACATGAAGTTTCTTGATGAAGGATATATGCAGAAATTGTCCACTCTTCTTCTATCACCCCAAAAAAAAGTCCCACACAAAAAAGAGGAATCCAGATGTTACAATTTCCCAGTGTTGTGCGCATTAGTTCGCGATGTTATTTGCACTAATCATGCATAAGGTTATCATTTCCCCTTGAATTTGGGACATGTGGCCAAGGAAGCCAAATAGAGGAGAAAGGAAAGCGCAAAAATTGCTCACAATGCGTATAATTTGAATTTAATATTAAAATAAAAAGCTCTGCATGTTCTCGGGTTCGTTGAGCACTCGACTATCTACAGCTTGTAGGTCAGCAAACATGGTCATTCCATTGCCCTTCTACTATTTGTGGGTTGCCCGAACAATTTGACCTTTTCCAGATGAACACCTGTTTGTCGCATGCTCTACTAACTGGCACAAGTACAGTTATTTCGAGTCTGTTGTAGGATTTATTATTTCTTTGATGTATCTTGTCATGGATTTAACTTATACACGTAGCAGCAGGAAATTTGCCTTATTTTCCAGACTAATCCCGCATCTCATAGACTGTTACCTGTAGTAGTTATCTTTTAACCGACTTGACAACTTGAACAATCTTGCACTGTTAGTGTATAAAAGTTAAACTGACGTTGCGATTTTTATGCAGGGGCAATGAAGTGCATCTTTAATGGAGTCCTCCAGCAGCATGACACAGTATGCATGAGTTTATTTAAACGTACATACCCCAAGTGGCCGGAAAAGTGGTTCCCGATGACAGATGCTTAAGAGAAAGGTCAAGAGGTGGCCCTGGTCTATGGTTTCTCCCAAGTGTGAAGGGGGGAAGAAATCATATTTGCTGCACATGGGAATGAAGCTCTGGTTCAGAATGGGGTTACTATTTAAGTTTTTTTATTGGTNGTGGGGGTGGGACTTTTTTTACTTTGTTTCCTTTTCTTTCTCCTCAGAAGGTTTGTCAGAAACCAGTTTATAGTGTATAATGTATCTTAGCTCATTTTTTGGTGCCACAAAGCAAATCTGTATCACTTTTAAATAGTTCCAAATTGCACACATGAATTCTCTTGTGTGCATAAATATGAATCCTTAAACAAGTTTTATACCATGTTCAGATTATGCTGTCTCAGCTGTTTTATTGTATTTTCTTTATAATTCATTCTAGACGCAGAAAAATTATATGCCCCGGGGTTCTTGGTGCACTCATAAAAAATCTAAATAGTTAAATTTATGGTGATTATTTAGTGAAGTAATACTAAACAATTATTTATTTGTCTACTAATAGTCGACAATATCAAGAATCAACTATTTATTTGCATATTAATAGTTGATAATATCAAATATTGGATATTCTTTTAAGAGATAAAAACATTAAATTACAGTATGAACTCAATACTCAAAGGAAATATAACTAAATCAGAAGTGTCTTGAGTGTTTCCCATGTAGATTCTTTCAAAAGTTACTAAAATGATAAACACCAGAGAGAATTGGAAAAAAGTTGGGTCTATATTCTTGATCTTATAATATGTGTGGTGTTAAAATATTGGAGTAATTATTAAAAGGTAGGAACATTGCTCGTCTCTTAAACTAGTTAGTTTTTAACTTTTTTTAAATTTAGATACCTAAAATAAGAATAACCTATTAAATATCAAATGTTTTTGTTAAAATTTGAGGTCAGCATAAAAGTTTTTTCGGGCGTCAAATAAAAACACTTTATTATATATTTAGGTGTTCAATTGAAATAAACTGTAATTTGAATGTTTAAATAAAATTTACTATTAATTTAAGAGATTTTTTTATTAAACCTAACAAAATATAATGCTGTATAAAATATGTGGCAAAGATTTCAATAAAACAAGGACATGTGGCTTTGATTCCCTACAAAAGAATAACAGAGTTCTTGGACAGCCATAAGAGCCTGCAAGGTATTATAAAAGGGAAAATTAAGTGGGCCGAAGCCCAATAATGTAAGCACAGAATGAAGAGCACATGACTAGTATTAACCGGGTAGAAACCAGCTTCTTCTCCAAGAGTCGCCGGCAACACCGTCCTCGCCGGAGGGGCTAGCTTATACTGGCAAAATTCTACGTGCTGCTAATAGTATGAACTCTTTGAACCGAAAGTTTTAAGTTATTTCAGAGGAAGCATTGGGAAGATGCCTAAACTTATGTAAGTACATTCCCTATATCATGTGAAAATCATTCAATTGATTGCATGTCTGTGTCGGATACATCACTTTTTTATATGTGCTCTTACCAGATCGAAAGTCCGTGTGAGTTCGATAGTGCAAGGATTTTCGAAATTAAATGTTATTCGAAATGTAAGTTCTGTTCTACTTAGAAGGAAAATTATAGCTTAAATTTGAATTTTTGCCGTAAAAGTTTTTTTTCCCCTTGAAAGTTAATTTTTCTACAATTTGTTGAATTAGATGAAACACCGAATTCTAAATAAGAAAGTTTTACTTTGTAGGGAGGGAAGGAAGTTGGAGGCTACAGCCAAGCCATGAGAACTTTTACTACCTCAATGGGTACGAATCATCAACTGATATCTGTGAATGTGAATATCCATATTTATTTGGTACACAGGATTGGTGTATCTATGTGGACATGCAAAGAGGATATGTTTAGAAATATAATTTTAGCTTATCTTTTTTCTGTATAAGAACACAATGTAGGCATAGTACTCTAAATTAACAGACAGAGGAAGATGGAGAACAATACCAGCCTGTATATGGTGGACAATATGGAAAGAAAGGAACTCTAGATGTTTTGAAAACAAGAGCAGCTCAGTTCAACAGATTAAAATGAATTGTATCTTGCTCTTCTCTTTTTGGTGTAGACAGGCCTACTCAGTAGAAACTGAGGAAATTCTAGAAGTGCTTGGTTTCATCTAGTAAGACAGAATAGCTTCAGTTTCTTAGGAGTACTTTTGCTATGTAAATATGGGTCCCGTGCAACCTATGCACTATGTGTAATGATTTGAAAGTTGACATATATATATACAAAGTTACCATTTATCACAAAAATAAATAAATAGTACTCTAAATTATTAATACAACATCGCTTTTCTAGTAGAAAACTCTACCTACAAAACTTATGCAGCAATCTAGTATTATTTTATATGTGATAAAATATGGAATAAGAATATGCTTATTAGCAATACTAGTTTGTTCTTGAATAGGGTATTGCAAAATTGCAATCCCTGCAAAATAATGCTTGTATTATATTGATTACATGGCAATTTATGTATAGTTATTCACAACATAACAATCCCTATATTAGCTTGCATAACTAGTGTGAACTAAACTGTCCCTTAATACTAAGTTGTTTTTGTGTATTAGGAGTCGTACTCAAATGTTAATTTGGTAAGGTCAAAGGGAATGAATGTTGAGGAGTAAAGAGTTAATCTTCGGTCTTTTGGTTGTTTAGGGCTTGTCGGGGAGCCAGGTTCAAGATCCGGGCAAAAACAAATTGTTGATGCACTTGTCTTGGGAGAGAGAAGCAGAGCTGTTAGTCTTCTCTATGAGTTCAGTCTTGGAAACAACAAATTGAGTGCCAATGATTTTGCTTCTATACTGCAAAGTTGTGCAAGATTGCCTGATCCATTAGTAAGTATTCAAATAGACGTCCATTTTCTTTCTTCTCATATGACATGTAACTTTGTGCTAGAGAAAAGTTCTAAGATGAGCATATATTGCAAATTAATCGCCACTGATATTAAATTGTCAATCAACTATGATGTATGTGCTAAGGTTATATACCCAAAGAATTATTGACACATCCAGTGCTAACTACCTTAAAGTCTCTTATATTTACTAAGAATGTAACACCCTAGGTGAATCCCAGATCGATAAAACAGAACCGGGAGAGATGCTGGGTATATAATTAAGCAAGCTTTAGACCCTAGTGACGCGTTTTAAAGCTGCGGGCCTAGCCCAAAGCAGACAATATTGCTAGTGGACTGGGTTGTTACATATAGCATCAGAGCCACCCCACGTGCAACCTTGAATGATTGTGGGGCATACCTCAACACGAGGATCTTGAGTGGGTGTATGTAACACCCTTGGCGAATCCCACATTGTCAAAACACGGGAGGGATGCTGTGTATATTAGTAAGCAAGCCTTGGACCCTAGTGACGCGTTTTAAAGCCGTGCGGTCCTAGGCGCAAAGCAGACAATATCAGTAGTGGACTGGGTTGTTACGAAGAACAAATAAGCAGACTTTTTGAAATGTCAGTGTTGCATTTATTTTTGTCTCCCTTCTGAACAATAACTTGATTTTGGTGTTTCTTCTTCTTCTTTCCGGCTGTAGTTTGTGATGGAGACTTGGAAGATCATGCAGGAGAAGGAAATCGACATTAGTGACAAGTGCTATTCTCTTGCCGTTCAAGCACTCTGTAAAGGGGGTTACTTAAAGGAGGTACAAGAATCCGGGTTTGTTGTCCAGATTAGAATAGAATGGCAGCTAAAAGAACTTATATAATAGCTGTTGAATTTCATGTCTCATTGGTATACTTTTTACCTTTCATAAAGATGAACTATTATGAGTTTCCAGACCTTTAATTGGACAACTAACATCTAGGGTTCTTGATGTTAATACTGAAACATGAGGATATTGTTATTTGTTGCAAGGTATAGTTGACTTATCACATGGTTGGTTAGGTGACTTCTTCTTCTTTTTTTTTTTTTTTTTTGGAAGTTCAAGTGACATCCTGTCTGAATGATTAATTACCCATTNTTCTTCTTCTTTTTTTTTTTTTTTTTTTTGGAAGTTCAAGTGACATCCTGTCTGAATGATTAATTACCCATTGTACGACTTTCATCATCATTTTTGAGAAATTATAATTGCCTTTTCCTTGTTGTCTGTCGTTTTATGTATCTCTGCCTGATGTATCTGTATTAAGACGCTTATTTCAATACTTCCCTTTGTAATTTTTTTGTATAAGTTCCATATTGTAATGTTTTTGTATCTTTATTTTCATTCAGGCGCTCAGTTTGATGAGTATCATGGGAGAAAACCCAAATTGTTATTCGATGTTGCCTATTTATAACAACTTCTTGGCTGCTTGTTATGAAACACAAACAGTAGATTATGCTAATGAATGTATAGGTTTGATGGAACATCAGATGGTGGGAAAGAATGAGATAACATATGCTCAGCTTCTCAAGGTGCGTCTAGAGGTCTTTCAATAGAAATGTTATCATCTTGTAGTTATAGTTCAAAAGCTTAATTTTTCTTTAGTTGTGCCCCTTTATATTTCCAAGAACAATTTTTGATGTTTTCATGGTAATTCTGGTCATAGTACTGATTCATAGTTCTGGTGATTTGCTGCTTCTTTTCTACTTATAACACCTAAAAAACCATAGAACTTTATGTAACAAAAAAAGTTACATTCACCAGTTCCTGTTAAAGAAATCTATTAGTCCGGTTCTCCACCTATATAGTCACAGCTAGATCAACAACCCACGTTGTGATTTAGAGTTAATCATTGATTATGAGGTACTAGAGTTAGTCCCTTTGATTATCGAATTGTAATCTTAAACTGCTCCTTTTAAGTTAGTGAAGTTGAGACAAAATCCTATTTGATAGGTCGTGGTTTTTACTCCCTTGAGCAAAGAGGTTTTCTATAGTAAATCCATGTGTTTATCTTTTGTTACTGCCAATATGTGATTTAATACTGAACCAGGTTCAGTGATATAGGGATAAAACCAAGTACTCACTGTTAATTAAAAGGTTGCACTTGCATTAGGTTTCATTTCTCCAACTGATTTTCTGATGTCTAACAGAAATATAATGTGATAGCCGATTGTGAAACTAGAGATTATATGATATCCAGTAAGGTACTTCTTATTTAGCATCGGTTGGTTAACTTAAAAACTTCTCCTGCAATAATTATTTGAATAGTATTGCTTTACTTTCTGGTATATTGCCTTTATTAATTCTTAGGGTCTATTGTCTGTTAAATGTTATCTCTTGTTCTTGAGAAGTGCTTTGGAGATCATTTTTCCTTTGTCTTATCAAAAAGTGAAATGCGAACTTGAGCAATCAGATTTTTTCTTCCACCAGGGAACAATGCAAATAAACTATTCACCTCTTTTGATCGGCCCCTCCCTCTTCATTCCTAACCAAATTATCCATTATGCACCATTCAATCAATTATTTCTGTTAAATTTTGTGCTAAATAAGTTTTTCAAATGTTGAATATAGTTCTGACAGCAGTTTAAATGTTTGTCCGACTAAATGCTGTTCTAAGCTCATTGTTTCAGCTTGCAGTTTTGCAGCAAAACCTGTCTGCTGTCCATGAAATCTGGAAGGAATGTAGTCAATTTTACAGTAACAGCATTATCTCTCTTAGGAAGTTTATATGGTCCTTCACGGAGCTGAGAGATCTGGAATCAGCCTACATGACCTTACAGCACATGGTGAGATTGGTTTTTAGGGGAAGCTCCTACATAAGTAGAACTGCTGAGGGAAGGTTTTGTGATTTAAGATTGGATATTCCAGTACCTTCCACTGGCAACTGGAGTTTCATTGATATATCTTTTGATACTGAGGGTAGCAGCAATTTTGACATGGAAAGGCAAAGTCTTAGCGGCATGGAAGTAAACACAGTCAAAACGCCATTAAATGCATCTGTTATGAAGCTTTTGAGGTGGTCCTTCAATGATGTCATGCATGCTTGTGCAAAAGTTCAAAATTGTGATTTGGCTGAGCAGTTAATGTTACAGGTAGTACTACAATGTCCAGTTGCTGTGATGTCTCCATCTGGTTAATGTTAGAAAATTTATGCAGGGATCAGAAGGATAGTCTGTAGAGCCATATGGCTAGGAACATATCATTGTTTAACACAAAAATATGATAATAACAATTGTCTCAATTTCATAAGGGAATTTCCTGTCTGTTTTTCACTAAGGTATCTCTTTTACTTAGATGCAAACTCTTGGTTTGCAACCATCAGGGAGTACATACGCTGGCTTCATTAGGGCAATTGCTACCACAAGAGGCTTTAGTGATGGAGTGGAAGTGGTAATATATTCTTATTTTCCTGGGAATCTCCTTTTTTTTCCTCCAAGAGTAGTGCTTGCTCTTGGTTTTCTCACTTTGACATGATGTAATTTATCTAATTTTGCAGCTAAAGGTTATGCAAGAGAAAAATATTAAGCCTCATGATTCTACTCTTGCTATTTTAGCAGTCATCTGCAGCAGAGAGTTGGAACTCAATCTGGCAGAGGCTTTCTTGGATGAGATGTCGGAAATCCGAAGTCCTCGTCCTTATAATGCTTTCCTTGAAGCATGTGATGTCCTGGTAATACAGTACATAATTATTTCAAAAAGAAACAATATAATTGAAAGCATGTGATCATCACTGGTCCTGTCCTTAGATCATTACAATAAGAACTGTGAGGGTTTGACTGTCGGTTAATGAGTTAAGTAGGTTCCTGGATGGTTCAATAAGGCCAATCAGCTCTTCCAGACTTTTCATTTTTCTTGCAAGTCAAAACTATCTTTCTGAGCATATTCTTGCTTCTTCAGATCTTGATGGCACCGCCATATATTTTGCTCTCTCATGAGTTATGTTGTAATGAATATGAGATTTTTGAGCTAGCTCTCAGCAAAAGAGTTTTCTGCGTCAAGCTAAAAAATTGCAACTACCCTCTGACTTAATCATTTTAGGATTCAAATATGGATAACGCCCTTTTGTTGTAACTAGGCCTAGATATATTTCTTTATGATCATTTAAATTCTGCAATATCCAGCATCTTTCGGTAGAATTACATATATCTCTTGTCAATCTTATTAGACAGATATGCCAGTTTGTGATTCTTGTACAAATTAATATTGTAGGATCAACCTGAACGAGCAGTCCAGATATTGGCTAAAATGAAAAAGTTGAATCTCCAGCCAAATATCAGGACATATGAATCGCTATTCTCACTGTTTGGTAATGTGAATGCACCTTATGAAGAGGGCAACATGCTGTCACAAGTGGATGTTGCTAAAAGGATAAATGTTATAGAAATGGATATGATGAAACATGGCCTTCAGCACAGTCATCTGTCATTGAAGAATGTGGTAAATGATACTTTTCCTCAACTAAGATAAATTCAGATATTGATTTACTTGACTACTATTTTACTTCCTAAGCTGAGTAGAGATGATAATCAACCCAATATCTGCACCACTAATTGAATCTGTGATGTCTTTAGAAAGATGGTTCATTTATGAGTCTTGTAGAAAACTTCGATGGTGAAGTCCATTCATTTTATGATGATTAACGAGCTACTAATGAATGGATCTTTTGAGGTGATGGTGCATAACTTTACGTATTCATCTTAGGTTTGTGATTCCCAAGTTCATAAACAGGCTGCAACTTCACATTGCCTCTATTAACATGAGGACACTAGCAGATATTTCTCAGTATTTTTATGACTTCCTAGTTCGCGTCTCCTGGTACATCAAACAAGTTGTTTCATGGTTTACCTGTCTGGAAGTGTTGAATGTTGTAAATAGTTTTATGGTTTATCTATCTGGAAGTGTTGAATGTTGTAGTCATTCTTATGTATGCTTCATGACTCTTATTGGCGGAGGCTTTCTATTGAGGACGTCACTGAGAGAAAAATGAACTTCTTGCTCCATCATGTACCAGGTTTTTGAAATCGTCATAGCAAAATGACTTGCAAGGAAAATGCACTTGGGGTCTCTTTGCTAAAACAGGAATCTGAAGATCTTGTCTGATGACTAAATTTAGTTTGGTTTGAGTCACCAAACTTTAAATATTGGAGATGTAATAGTTTATTCTGGCTAATGTCTACTATGCTAATAGCTTATTCATATTTATATGTGTATTTTCATAATAGTCCTCTTCTCTACTAAATTTTTTGTTAAGTTATTATTAAATATTTCATACTATTGCCAAATATTGTGCATATTTGTTTAAATTTTTATGTTTTCGATACGGTAAGCCTTTCCCTCCTCCAAATCCATCTACCCAGGAGACCAACAGTGTTTTTTTTTCACACTTTGCTCCCTTAGTGACTAGAAACACCCAACCTCATAGTTGAGATGGAAGGCCCTTACCACTAGGATATCTCACTATTTAGATATTAGTTTATCGTTTATTGAAACATATTATGTAACATCTAAAGATTTCACCTGTTTCAGATTCTGTAATAAGTAAATGTCTCCTCATTTAAGATTTGTAAAGCATTTTAAGTGTCATTAATGTTTGAAGTGATTTCTCTTTCCCTTATCAACACATCTAATGTCTGGAGTTCAGTTGAAATCCTGAATTGATTTATCAATCAGCTCCTTAGGTTGCAATTTTTTTATGCTTCTATTGCAGATGCTCTACAATTTTGTGCCCCAATACTTAGAGGACATAAGTGCCAGTTGTAATATCTACTGCATGCTTCAGTGTAAATCCAAGGCTTTTACTCTTCTTTATTTTCCAGTTGAAAGCGCTTGGAACAGAAGGGATGATAAAGGAGCTGATTCAATATTTACATGCTGCAGAGAATCGGTTTTCTCGTTACGACACTTATATGATAACACCTGTCTATAATACAGTTTTACATTCCCTTGTTGAGGCTAAAGAGGTAATCAACCTAGGGTTTCTTCTATATAAGCATCTATTTTCATAGTTATATCAGTTACATTTTTTCTGCTGACTGAGTCCTTTTTTTTTTCTTTCAGAGCAAAACAGCAACAAAGATATTCAAATCAATGGTGTCTTCTGGAGTTCCACCTGATGCTGCAACATATAATATCATGATTGATTGCTGTAGCATTATTGGATGTTTCAGATCTGCACTTGCCCTGATCTCTATGATGTTCCGCAATGGTTTCAATCCTCAAGCAGTGACTCTAACTGGCCTGTTAAAGGTATTAGTTTAGTGTTGTTTAGCTTTCTCACTAATCTGTGGAAGCTGGATCATTAGAAAAATAAAAATAAAAAGTGAACTTGCACTTGACCCTAACTTAGCCTTCTTTATTTGGTTAAAAGGGCTTTCTATGAAGTGGACGGTATGTGCTTTCTAGCACTTATTCTGCTATCTTTTGACCATTTAGAAACTTTACCAAGAAAATCAGTCCAATGATTTACTAAACGTTGAAACCCAAAACCACCATAACTTTTTTTTGTTTTTAAAAGCTGCAACAGTTTGTTTCGGATGATACTTCACTGAGCTGGAAGAGTCTTTCTTTGGATGAAAATATTGGCCATTGGTTGGATTCTGCCTTGCCACAACTATCACTTATCTTGCCTTTAGTGGTACACTAGATTTTTAGCTGTTGGTGAATAAAAAATGTTGTCTTTCTTAAGGTGAATGTACTACAAGAACTAATAGATAGCTAATCCTAATTTCATGGAAGCATAGTTATTGTTCCACCAGTTTATTTTCCCCACTCTGACTATTTAGATTTGCAAATGGTACCGCTGATGTTCCAACTGAGACTGAGTTCCTTCTGCTGTAGATATTGTTGAGATCTGAGGACTTTGATGGAGCATTAAAATTGTTGAATCAAGGAATTTCAGAAGGGATCCAGCTTGATGTACTTCTATATAATACCATTCTTCAAGTGGCATCTGAGAAGGTAATTAACAAAAACTTCAACCATCAAGATATTGTAACATTTTAAATAAAATTTTGCTAGAATAAAAATTCATGTAATGGAATAACTATGAGTTCTTTGCCCGTTTCTCTTTGCCTTGGTGATGGAGGAATTTGATGCGGCATATCCAAGGTGAGGTGCCATGGTGTATGTTATTTTCTGATGGACGAGACCCGCGATGGACTTAACTCAAGGCTAGAGGTCTGGAGACAAACATGGAGTCCAAAAGGTTTAGGTTGAGCAGGGCCAAAAACTCCCTTGCTGCAAGTTCAGTGATGTTACTCATGAGGCTGGCGTGGAAGTGAGGTTACATACTCAAGCCATCTTAAAGAGAGGAAGTTTCAAGTATTTTGGGTCTATTAACCAAGGTAATAGGGAGATTGACGAGGATGTCACACACTGTGTTGGTGCAGGGAGATGAAATGGAGGTTTGCATCTAGAGTCTTGTATGATAAGAAGGTGTCACCAAGAGTTAAAGGTAAGTTCTACCGAGCGGTGGTTAGACCTACTGTGTTGTATGGGCGGAGCGTTGGCATGTCAAGACCTCATGTCCAGATGATGAAAGTTGTGGAAATGAGGATGTTGAGATGGATGTATGGTCATACTAGGAAAGATAAAGATTAGAAACAAGGATATCCGGGACAAGGTGGGAGTGACCTCTTTAGAGGACAAGATGAGGGAAGTGAGACTGAGGTGGTTCAAACATGTAAAGAGGAGACACGTGAATGCCCTTGTGCGGACGTGTAAGATGTTAGCTTTGGAGGTTTGTAGGAGAGGTAAGAGGGAGGCCGAAGAAGTATTGGGCAGAAGTGATTCCAAGGACATGACGTTAGATATGAGATTATGGAGGACACAAATTAGGTTAAAGGATTAATCGGCATTTGTGCATTGCCTAGCTAGTGATTAGAATAGACATAACGCGACTTCAGCTCCCCGAGGACCTGACCTTAGATATGAGGTTATGGAAGTCAGATATTAGGTTAGAGGATTAGTCGGTAGTTGTGCGTTGCCTAGCTTCTCCTTTCATACCAGTAGTATTACTCTTCTAGTTCTTGTCCTTCAATTTCTATTACTATCTATTGTTTCGTGTAGTTCAATTAACCTATTATTTTGTTGTAGTTGCTGTGTATTTTTTTACAGCATACTTTATCTTCTTTTTTAGAAAGTCTATTGGAACCTCTCTATCCATCCCAAGGTAGGGGTAAGATCTTGTACACTCTACTCTCCTCAGACTCCGCTTGTGGGATTTTACTGGATACATTATTGTTATTGTTGGAATAACTATGAGCTAAACTGTGGAGAGGACAGAAGAATTGACATATTTCCTAGTCAAAATTCCCAAAATGGAAGTCAATGTTTGCCGACTTTAGAGTGGGAAAAACTGAATTAAATTCTCAAAGTTCATGATTAAATTAGCAAAAAGACCTTGGCTTTTGTTTGCATTTGCTTCCTTTTGTGCTGATAATTTCTGTTAGATTTCTTCCAGAAGCGCGCACGCTGCACTTTCTTAGAAATGCTAATCATAGATGTCAATGGGAAGGAGGGAG
>JACEIK010001321.1:227679-249006 GCA_018107945.1 Datura stramonium
TCCATCTTGCCTGCCCAGGGGTACGGCAGTTCAAGATTTGTGAACTAGGTTTTACTCGTCTATAGTGGTCATGTAAAATCAGAAAAACCAATACAAAATAAACAGCAGCTAAGCAACAACTAACCACGCTAAAGCATCCTGGAATCTTAAGTACCCTCCCCACCTGCGTTAAATCATCCTAGAATGATCAAATACCCTCCTCCAGTTCAAGTAGCAAGCTTGCTGACCTTGAGATTTTGGGGCTCAAGAGTCTTTAGATATTCCAACAGCTCATTATAACCATTAGCAGATTTCCTTTCCATTTGACGATTCAATTCCTCCACTTCTGCTTCAAGTAATTCGATATACTTCAAAGCGTCTATTTTTTCAGGACCTGTAACATTGTTCCACCTTATGACTTCTCCAGTCACCTTTTTCTGGGTACCTGATGCATAATCTGGCGAATCCTAACAGTAAAAATAGCGCTAAGTCAGAAATATTGGCTTGGTGAAAATATGGATTCAAGCAGCAGCTCTATTAATGGCAGGATGGACTTCACATTTTCAAGCAAAGGAAACATATCTTCAGATGAACCAGAAAACAGAAGGCGGGAAAGAACAGAAAGCAATATTAATTTAAGAATAATAAAAGATGAAATTTTTTCAATGGGTACTTGAGACAACATCATAGCAACCGTAAGAAGAGTCATGAATGTAAATTCATCAGTATGTCTTCATTGAAGACTTATAATTGACAGCATGATACATATAACAATTCCTAGGAATTATAGCTTCAACTGCATTCGTCTTAAGCAAGTTTGTTAAGCACGCTAGACAAGCAGCAACCACACTCAAAAGGATTTAAAGGTCTCGATAGTGAAATGGAAGCCTCGTTAAAGAAAAGGTGACGGGGACTTGATTCCAAAACATATTTATAACCCAAAAAGTTATTTCTCGACTTGTTTGGTTTAAGTTTAGACAGGAAAAAAGATTGGATTATGGATTGTAACACCCTACCTTCCATCAACATAAATAAAGAAAGAGGGAACATACAATAAATAAGCAAACAGATGTGGGTATAAACTGAAAGCCTCTTATAAATAGGTTTAACAGTTAAAAAGCTAATAAAACCTTTTCCCTGTTATTCAGTCACAATTCTATTCGAAAATTGTGACCTCTAAACTCAAAAGATATGCTTTTCCAATCAATCTTTTCTGGGAAACAAAGAGAGAAACCAGAAATAGTTTTACTAACAGATTGATATCATTTATCCTTCTCTCTGTTGCAATAGACACAAGTAACTACCTACCATGCTTGACTTGGCAGATGTGCACCTTCCCAAAATAAGACAATGGATGATCTCTTCCTATCAGACTTATGGAGGGAAAAGTCTTTAAACTTTCATTTGCCTGTTTTGTTTTTTCACTATTTAGTGTTAAATGTCTTTTATCCTCCAAGTGATGCTAAAAGGCTTCTACACGACGAAAAGGCACGAGCAACTCCAAAACAATCAAGACAGGTTGAAGATAACTATCTAAATTGAAAATGATACATTAATTGGTGGTTAAAAGAGTAATTCATTTAGTCCCAGAAAATGGCAACAAAATCAATTTGCAGGAAATAACACACACCAAAGAAAACTTACCTTTTCCTCCTGTGCTTCAGGAAGGGCAGCCTGTTCCAGGCTTTGTTGCAATTCTAACCGAAATTGAGCATTCCTAAACATATATCCAGTCATCAACACACTATACATAAGCTGAGCAAGATTTTCAGCAACCTAAGTAAAAGTCAACATCACCCAAAAATAGCATCAGCTACAGAGATGACACATATGTCCTTAACCGAAGAATGTCTCATCTCAAATATCACGGCTTGCAGGCCTTGAGATAGTAGCCACTTACCGTGGTTACAGTAATGGCGAAAAATTGTGGAGGTAATGTTCCAATCATATTTGTCACTGTTTGGCGCATTGCCTCAACTACCTAGCACAGATATCAATTATAAGGACATGTTTATATTAGTACCTTGATTTCAAGCTTTCGTGTTGTCTTAACTGTTTCAGTTACATGCACTTAACAACAAAAGAGAACAACTATGCTTCAATCGAAAATTAGTTGAGTCCCTTTTTTTCTGATAAAGAGTTAAGTCTCTATAACATTCCGCTCTATTTGGGCCAATTGTGTCTGCTAATAAAAAAACACAAACATCTTCTAAGTACGAAACTTGATTGCTAATACCTGTTGCGGTGCCTTTTTCACAAACAACTCCATGAATTCTGGTTGTACATTTTGCACATATTCCAGTAGAATTTCCCTCCTGCTCTTCTGCTGCAATAACATTACAAAAATTGAAATCTTTCTACCTGCTTTCCAGTACTTAGTCACAATATTGGACAGACTAATTTCAACTTTAAGAAGATACTCCACTAACTCCAAATAAAGTACAACAATACAAAGACTGGGAAATTTGAGTACCATGGAGCCGTTGGGAGGTTTGGAATCGGATTTCGAAGAGTTATTACTGTCATTTTCGCTGTTAATTTGAGAGGAATCAAAGGACTGAGCTCTCAAAGTGATTTTTTGTTGGCGAAATGTTTTCTTCTGGAAGCTAATCAGAGAACAAAGCCGTCGACTACCAACAGACGACGAAGACGAAGAACCATAAGACTGTAACAGAAACGTTGGTTTCAACGTCAGCGAGGACATTGTCAATTGTTCTTCTTTTTGGATTGTTTTACGTGAATATATATTTTTTTCTTCCCTCGCTAAAACCCTATTATCTCCATTAACGATAACACATGAAAAGCTTATTGGAAAAGGAAAGAGTCAAAGCGTCACTGTGAGTCAGTGAGTGATGATTCTGGGCCTTTCGGGTCCTCCAGGTAGTCTTCTGGTTTGTAATGGGCTCACTTATCAGGTCCATTATGATATTCCAAGAAATGTGAGACTTTGGGCTCTTGTCCCTTTCTGGAAAAATTTCAAGAGGTGGTCAATTTTCACCATGTTATTTAACGGTGTGTTTGGTATTATTTTCCATAAACAATAAATATCTGATACACATTCAAAAGCTTGAAATGGAATTTCTACCCAAAATCTCTCTTTATTATTAGTAACAACGACATTAATAACATATTAACTATAAATTCACCATTCAAAAAAATTTCTTTAATATATATTTTTTAATTTATTTGATCAAGTTTCTTGAATAATAAATATATTTGAAAAAAAGGTATTTAGCTAAAAAAAAAAAAGAAAAATAATTTTGAGTAGAGCAGAAACATTTTTCTTTTGTTTCTTCCAATTTTGAATAGAGAATCAGGTGAAAATAAGTAAGGTATTTGAAATTTGAGAAGATTATATTTAGAGGGAGGAAATTAGTAAATAAAAATTAATTTAATTTTTTTTCTTATAAAATTAAAAGTAAATTTATAAAAGTTTATAAAATGACCATATTTGAAAGTTGTTAAAAATGAGTTTAACATAAATTGGGAAGAAACCGAGTGAATATTAGAAATTTGAAGCAATATGAAATGGAAATTAAAACAAAATAGAAGATTTTTTAAAGAAAAAACCTGAACTCCAAAAGTACTGAATTATATTCCAAAAACACACAAGTATTATGTGAAGTTGCCGCGAGTGTGTTAAGAGCTGAAGTCCCAAAATATCAACACTTTAAGATCTGCACTGCGTAGGAAAAAAATTAAACCGCGAAAAGTTCTCTGCGCTGCGATTCAATGCAAGGAGGATCAAATGGAATCGGTTATGGTCTCAAATATCAGGTTAATCGCAATTTGCTTCACAATTCTCATACTTTTTTTTTTCTCATAAACCCTAAATATTCACTGATATATCTCGTTTTTTCTGATCAGGCACGATGCATCGCCGATGTGAAAGCCGACACGGATCACACCAGTTTCCTCACCGGAACTCTCAGCCTCAAAGAAGAAAATGAGGTACTCAATTAGCTTTATTTCCTAATTCATCCTGAATTTCCTAGTAATGCGGCATTTTACAGGTACATTTGATTCGGATTTCTTCAGCTGGTACTGAATTGATCTGCGAAGGTCTCTTTTCTCACCCTAATGAGATCTGGGACCTTGCTTCGTGCCCCTTCGATCAACGTATTTTCTCTACTGTTTTTTCTTCCGGTAAGTTTACTGTATATTTAACTAATGATTCTTCTTAGTTCGCTGTCTCATTTGCATAGGATCGAAATGAGTTGATCTGGATGCACATAGTGTGTTGTTTCGTCTGTTGATCTTTTAGGTTTGTTAGATTATAAGTGGAATTTAGTATCTGCACCTGATAGAGTGACAGTTCTCTTTAAGCTTGATCATGGCGAAGTTCTATCTTCATTGTTTTAGAGGTTAATGTTGTTGATAGAGTGGAATCCGTACAAATAATTCATAAAGTTGAGCTGGCTACCTTGGGATTGATGCATAGTTATTGATGTTGATTGGTTGAGTCGCACTGCTCTTGGTTCTGGTGTTTTGATATTTTTCTTGGAACTAGTATTCATTGGTGTTTTAAGCAATAATTTGTTTCTTTTGATTTTGTAGTGTTCTTTTAATCAAATCAAAAGTTGAATATATGATCTTCACTTCTCTGTTTAAGCAAGAGCACAAGGAAGTCCTTTTCATTTGAGTTGCCATTCATGGCGTTCATTAGAAGTTAGAATGCTAGTGCGGTTGGTGTTGCTGATTTGATGTTTTAGATAGAACTAGGTTCTATGATGATTCTCTATATATATGTAGGTGAAACATATGGGGCAGCAATATGGCAGATCCCTGAGTTGTATGGCCAGTTGAATTCTCCACAACTAGAGAGGATTGCGTCTCTTGATGCTCATAGTTCGAAGATAAAGTGGTAAGTCTTTTTTAATATGGGAAACTTGAACCGCTTACCCTAGCCCCTGAGCTCAAAAGATTTACATGCTTGTAATAAAAAATAGATATGTTTAAGAGAAGAAATACAGGATGCATTATTGTGGAAAAATCTGCTTTTAATTCAGTCGTCCTAAAATTTGCATCTTCATTTAATTATTCCAGTGGATGCTCCCTTGTAACTTCTAATGTTTAATATTGGAACTTACCCAACCGACAGCAGATACTGTTTATGTACATATAAGCGTAATCTATCTTATTTTACAAAAAAGAAAAAGAACTTGAAATTATGATCCTATGAAATCCTACGCTACATTAACTCCTATTATCATCTCCTGCGCCACATTAACTCCTATTATCATTTCCTCTGCTACCACAACTCTTCTAATTTCCAAGCTACATTAGCTCCAATGCTAAATATACTAATGATATGATATCCAACTGTTACATTGATTGCTGATATTATTTCTAACACTACCCTTTAACAAAGCTAACCTAATTATCTCCAAAAGTTGTGGAATGCCATGATTCATGAGTGCTCCAAATATACTCAGAAAATGCAGTCCTTTGATTTTGGAGGGAAAACCCTAATACTTCAAAGTCATTATTTCTTTCTGTGTTCCCTTTCATGTTTATTACCCTTCTTTGTTTTTTTTCTCCGAAATGAAGCAATTCAAAGGTTATTGGGCTCAACTAGCAGTTCTACGGCATAATCTTTAAAGTACCGTGAGCTCTTTGAGATGGTGGAAAGTAATTAAAATTCAATTGCTTTAAATCACTAACAAATGGGTTCTTTAATTCGTGCTTGTGATGTTTTAAGTAGTTAACAGCGTATGATAATTCCCTTTTGGTTTATCACGCTTCAAAGGCTCTTGCTTTTTAATCTTAATTTTCCTATTAAATGGTGAGCCTGATGGAGTTACATATTAAATCAAAGAATGATCTATTTAATTACTTGGACACTAAAATGTATTGCAAATGGTGGACAGCACACTTTGGTGGCCAACAGGAAGGCATGACAAGTTGGTTAGCATTGATGAGCAGAATCTTTTCCTCTGGAGCTTTGATACTTCAAAGAAGAATGCACAGGTATATTCCAGAATATGGTATACTTAGATCTGGCCATATAAAAATGACCAACTAAAATCCTTCATCTTGATTTTTTTCTAATTTCACTTCAAAAAAGTGCTGCTCGCGTTTGATATTCCAGTTTACATTTTTTTGACCCGGACATGCTTTCTTGAACAGTCATTTCTTTTATGCTACTGCACGAGTATATCATTGTTTGGCATGAGAAGGGGTTGGAGAAGCAAAGCCACAGTACATAATTGCTAACACTACAATTTCTACCTTCTGATAGTTTAAAAATGCTGTGAACCAGGAACATAGGCATACTAATACTTTTGTTACTGTATAGGGTGAAAGCTGATGATTCATTTGAAATGGCATATATGTTGACTGAAAGTTCACTGGTGCTCCTCATCCTAGAGGTTTTAAGTACTGAAATAAACATGTACTTGCATTCTATAGAGTGCTTCTGTTACAGCTAAAACCTAGATTTTACTGGCCTGGAAATAATATTATCTTGATGATTTTCCTTTGGTTAGTGTATCCTCACGCCCTTGATTGAAATACAAGGTAGTCTGCAGTTTACCTTAGGCTTCTATGTGTCTCATCTTCAGATACCATTGTTCTTTGATGCCAGAGAACCTCAAGTGTAGCTGTAAAAGTGTTGTTACTTCTGATTTGTGGGGCTAATTTTTATTCAGGTCTGCTGCAAAATTTAGGTACAATCACAAGAATCTGCAGGTGTGCTACATTCTTTATCTGGGGGCGCCTGGGATCCTCATGATTATAATGCTCTAGCACTAACATGTGAATCATCAGTCCAACTTTGGGATCTACGGACAATGAAGTAAGTGAACATGGTACTTGATTCTCTATATTTTGTTTCATCGGTGGTTGTTAGTTACTGTTCATTTGTGAATAAGCTCAAGATAAATCATACTGGAAAAGAATGTAAGAGAGTACTTGGAAGGTAAGTAGCTAACATGGCATGACAACTATGTCTATTAGGAAAAAATATACTTTGAAATAGGGGGCAAAAGAGAAAAAAAACATTAAGAACATACTCCCATCTATTTCATAGAATCCAGTGTTAATAAACTATAGATCCAAATCATAGTGTGTCATAGATTAAGAAAGAGACTGAATAGTTTCAAAGGCCCAAAGATAACATAGTGCATGCTTATAACAAAAAAGGCTTAAAGTTTAAGGCTCAAAATTTGCACACTTTGTTATTTAATTGCTTTTTATGTATGTGTAAATCTATTTCTGCTTTTGTCCTACTACTTGAATGATTATAAAGGAGTAAGGGCTCTGTTTGCACAATTTACATCATGGTTAATTCTGCTGCAGGAAAACAAATTCAATTGATCATCCTCATGTCCGTAATTTGGATTACAATGTGAAGAGAAAGTATATGCTTGTAAGTACATAGCTAGTGAACTTACTAAGTTGCATCATTCCCTTGATTTATCGTCCATTTAAATGAAATAATCTTTTTGAGTAAGTGTTTATGTTTGTGTGAAGTATATCTGCTTTTTGCCTGTATGCATGTGTTCACATTAACAATGTTAGGAGTTGACACTCTAATGTGGACCCATCTTGGGAGCCATTTTTTTCCTTTTCCTTTTTGATTTTTCATACTAACATTTCAATTTCAATATGGAAAGTAGAGAGGTACTCTTGTTGCTGCAAGAAGGAAAGGATAATTCTTTTTGTTCTTTAAAGCATACTGTCTTCAACTTTCTACTTTCTGTTTCCTGCTAGCGGTCATTCTATGGAGACAGATTGCATGAAATGAAGTACTTCCTCTAAATCTGGCTGTGTCTGGTGTTTCTAATGGCTCTACTTCTCTTTCAGGCTTCTGGTTTTTTCTCAATGATTTGTTGTTTACTTATAAAGAAGTTAGCGTACTTGTGCTTTTCATATATCCATCTACCTAAATAGAAGTAGGTTACCTTTAACATGCTCAGTTGAATACGAAGATGATTATCCTATGTTCTTTTAACTTTTGCTGTCGATTAACATGACCTAGTTGATGAATTTTTCTGTTATTTTTGGAACACTACTTTTAGTTTCTGTAATGAAAATCTTGATCAACTAGTTTCATTAAAGAAAAAAAATAAGAAGATACCAAGTAAGATATCAAAGTGAAATATGAATAGTTGGAGTTAATTACTCTTGTTTTGTCACCTCTGCCTGCTTTTGGTTCTCCATTTTAAAATAAGATTCAATTGGTACACACAGGAGAAAGTGGCATTAATTTTCTATGTGCAAGGTATTGCTATCATAACTTTACCATCTTAATTTTCAACTGTCCGTTTAAAAGGTTCAAATTAGTTCGGTCTTGGCTTCCTTTTCTTTTTCCTGGAAGAAAGCCGGCGTTCAGTGTCAGTGAAGATGTGTTTAAATTCTGCAGGTAACGGCTGAAGATGAATCTGGAATACATATATGGGATCTTAGAATGCTAAAGTTTCCAGTGCTTGACCTCCCTGGACATACTCACTGGTACTACCTTGTGGGCAATAATGAAACTGCTTACCGTTTCTTTAATTAGTTGAGTTTTTGAGATAAGATTATTGTCTGGTCGTTCATTATGTGTTTCACTATGGGCCCTGCAAATTAATGGATGCCAACTTTTTTGGTTAGGGTTTAGGATTACAAATTTCTTTCTGGATATCCATTTCCATATTGAGTAAATGCAATTGATGTTTGTTCACAGGACATGGACTATCAAGTGCAATCCCGAATATGAAGACTTAATTCTGGTTCTCTCTTTATTTCCTGTATCTACTTGTCTTGCCTATCTATGTAGAAAGCATGCTTGTGTTCACACCCACTGAGCCACAATTTTCTATGCTGATTTTTTCCGAGAAAAAAAGCAGTCTATCTGATACTTCTAGATATAGGAATGTTTAGCTTATTTTAGCTCTGTAACTTGCACTGAAAGCTCTTGACAGCATATGCCATGTCTTATCTATTATACATATGGTTTTAGTATTAGAACAAGTCGTGTGTTCTACTTTGGTCATTGATGTTTTGTTGCTGAAACAAAATCTGTGGCAGAGTGCTGGAACCGATTCTGCTGTCAATCTGTGGTTGGCTTCTCCTCCTAGTGATGACAAACCAACTTCAGAGAGGTCCTCTCCATAAACCCTCCACCCTTTTTCCGCTAAAAGAAAAGGAAGAGAAGCTTAAAAAAATCCTCTCATTGTATCTCATAAAGTTTGTGGATTTTCAGCTTTGACTCCCCTAATAAGCCGGTGGATCCATTGCTTAATTCTTATAGTGACTATGAAGACAGTGTATATGGTAAATACGCACTTGTTGTTACCTTGTCAGTTAACTTTATAAGCAGCACTTGACTAGTCCATCTTGGTTGTAGGACTAGCTTGGAGCTGTCGAGAGCCGTGGATATTTGCGTCATTGTCATATGATGGAAGGGTAAGACCTCTAAATGGTATTTGTCAGAAGAACCAAAAAACGTACAAGTCTGTGCAAATTAGCCAGCAGATTTTGCAGTCTTGGACTACTCTAGCTTTGATTTTGCATTAACAATGTGAGGTTGCTGCAAATGCTATTGGATTTTTTGGACAATAGGCGAATAATAAATTTTGTGCTCAAGATCTTATACCAATAACAATCTTTTGTTAGTTCTGATAGCCGTCTTTAGCTTGTTCAACCAATACATTTATTTAACATCATAGTTATATTGTTTTATATTTATAAGGAATATAAAGTGAAGTTATAATTTTCTTTTTGGTTGCATCAGTGTCTTTTCTTGTGTTGGAGTTCTGAGTCCAGATTTCAGGATTGCATAGAAAATGCTCCCAACGCTTGTGCATGTGGACTTTGGCAATTTGCTTATTATTTCTAATACATGTTGAATAGTCCAAGAGTTTTGTCTTGTTATTAATTAAGAACTGGAATTGTTGCTTCTGAGAATTGGCACCAAGTGTTTTGTTGTTTTAAATTTATTGTTTTTCCTTTTTTTTTTTCTATGGGGTGGTGGGGTGGGTGGATAACCAGGTGGTTGTGGAATCAACAAAGCCTCATCTTCCAAGAAGATAAATCAGAACAACCTGAAGTAAGTATCGACTCTTGATCCATCTTTTGATCTCATTACCCCTTTGCCACTACTCATCTCTTTTTATATCTGTGTCACTCCAGTGTGCCCCCCTCCAAACCTGTATTCTTGAAATTGAACCATGTGTTCATGATGGAGTTAATGCTGCCGAGGTGGAATGTAGAATTTTGCAGGAGATATCTTTGATTTATCTAGTATGACGTTTGCAGTTCATTTTCATGTGGAAGCTTCTAAGCCTGCAGCTTCACTCCAGATTGAATTTGCTTAAATGTATGGCACATGGTCATTTGCATTTTCCATTCACTTTAGTTTATGGTTGTTATATCTTTGCACGTTTTAGAGGGTCAGAAAAGAGTGATGTCACATCTTTGCATCTTTTAGATTCTCTCTCCCATGGACTTCCAAGCAGGTACTCAATATGGGATCCACTCAATGTTATTGTCCAACTATGTCACAAGAACACTAAAGTAGATTTATTCTTCTGTGGCCAAGTGTTAAGTTCTATACTGATGACCACTTTTCCTTGAACGCACAGAGAATCGGGTACATGACACCCTAATCTTTTATGGTATTCCTTTATTTTCGTGAAACTATATCATGTTAATGTTCCGTAAAACACGAAACCCTTCTGATTGCAGTTAGTTTTTCAGGCTGATTAGTTTATTTTTCTATCATGGTTTGAGTATGCATTTATCAATTTGATATGAACGCTTACCATTTTATTTGTGTTAGCAATGCGTGTAATTCCGGGAGGATGCAAAAACAGAAAGTACCAAATAATGTTTGAAAATGGAGGGGAGGATGTGGCTATAAAATTCTTCAACCCTTGGATTTCCAAATTGGAAATTTGTTACCCCTTACTAGTTATTGAATTGACCCTAAGCTTATCCAAACATACAGGGATAGCATATCTACAACTTGTCAAAAAGTGGTTCGGTTTCCTAGTTCAACAGCAAAAGTCAGGGTCAGAATCATTTTAAAAGTAGTAGTCATCTTTTCATGTACACGTGGAGCTGCTTTTCACCATGAAAGGTGTGTCAGTAGTCATGTGTTAGGATGATATGGTGAGTCAGCTTATCCGCAGTTTTCAGATTTCAGCGTCAGCATGTGCCTTGTGCCATGTCATCAGACACCTTATTGTCAACACGTGGAGAGCAGCATATGGTTCCACTGTTGCCTCACTACTTTGCATTAGATAAATGAGTTTAATTTCCTTCTTGATTTTTACCACCAAATAAATACTTCTTCCCCTCAAAGTTAATAATACCGAGTCCTTAAGAAAGCAAACGCGAGGATATATATTCGAGCAAATATGAGTCCTTTACATCGATGCCTGTATAGTTGTCTTTTGCCTATTCTTTTTAATAACAGTGATATTTGGGGATGTTCAAACGCACATCATTTTGTCCACTAGTGGTGGATAGAGTTTTTAAGTCAGTTGAATTTAATATTTTTTTATACGAAAGATAATTATATATATTAAAAAACTAGAGAATTTCAACAAATATTACTTTGTGAATCTATCAAAGTTTAAATCATTGATTTGCTTTTGTCGTCAACTAAAACTTAGATGATTAGTAAAAATCACACCTTAATTTCTGTATGTCTCTTGCCTGATTAGTTTTGTGAAAGTAGATAAAAGGAAGTGACAGTTCAAACGAATGTATCACTGTAGCATGCATGTGTTATATTCCTGCCTGCCTGCCTTGATTTGGTTACAATATTATTATACTTTGCCAACTCCCACATGCAATAACTTGCCTCTTTCCTTATTTAATTGCTTGAATAAGGAAATATGGCATGAAAAAAGGGAGACAATATCAAAGAAATTATTTTACTGTCTTTATTATTTTTAGCAACCCTCTTTTTGTGCGTAAAGCAATTTGTACGTTTCTTTATCAGTTTATCAGGTAAAATATAAATTATCTTATGAAATTATAGTGTTATGTCTAAAAATTTGAAATAATTCAACTAAATTCTCTGCTAAAAAGAATAGAATGAAACTATTATATGATGAATTTTATATATATATATATATATATATATATATATATATATATTATATAAAAGAAGAACATTGTAAGTCCACAAAATTGTTCTTTCTTCCAATATTGAATGACCAAAACACAATTGCACCATAAACACATCAAAGGGTGTGAATGAGATCAATTTCCATACTCTTAATTAGAAGTTTCGAGTTTGAATTTTAATTATGAAAAATAATTCTGATATAGAATATTTTTTTTCTTTAATAAATGTTACACGACACTTATGTTTCACTGATTTAAATATGATGAGATAATCAAATCTCAACTATCTAAATTAATTGAGCCCCAAATATAAATATCAAACATGAAAGGAAAAATAAATAAATATATATACCACGTCTTCTTACCTTAAAAAACCATAACATATCTTCATCAGTATAAAAAGAAAGCAAGCATTATTATTATTATTACAAATAACAGGTGAATGGTGAGAATTGGTGAATCATATTTGTACTTGTAATAAATGGCAAAGTGGGTCCCACAAAGCTGATTCACTTTGAGAGCCACGTGGCAAGTCCATTGTGGCAAAATGGATACAAATCACAAGTCAATGGACCCAATCGCAAATTCGCAGCGGCTCCACATTTCTCGAGATCATCCTTCTACTTTATCCTTTCTTACTTTTTGGTCCCTTCACAGTCAACAATATTTATCTATAACTACCTCAAAATCCTCCTAATTTCTCTCTTCCAATCTCATTCTATTTTCCATTTTTTATTCACCTAACTAAACTCTCCGCTTTCTCCTGAACCAAAAATCTCCATCTCTAGGGCTTTATCAACACATTCTCTACTTCCAATGGCATTCTCTTGAACAATAATGGCGGCTTCGGCTTCTTCCAGAGGATTCACAGCGCCCGTAGGGGCTAAGCTGCGGAGAGTTGACATATCACCACCATTTGTTAATGGGTTTGTGGAATTTCGAAGGAAGAAGAGGAAGTTGATTGGTACTGGAGGTTTCTTTAGTATAAAGTGTTGTTGTTCAGATTCCGTAATGCCAATTAGAGGAGGCAGTGGTTCAGGGAATGGTGTTGATAAAGGTGATGATTTGAGGTTCGATTCTAAGAAGATCAGTAGTAATTATATGAAGATTCAAGCTTCTTCCGCAATGCCATTTGCATCTCCCCAGTAAGTGGCACTTAATAAACTTTCAGCATTTTTATATTCAGTACATTTTGTCCAATCATTATTCATTGTTTGGTAGCTTGGGGAATTCAAAGGAAAAAAAATTAGATTTTGTAGAAATATTTTAGAATTGTAAATGAGTAATGGAATGAAATGGGGCAAATTTGTGCGAAATGGATATTGAGGTGACCTGAAAAGGGTGGTTGTTATTTTTTGTTGTTGAGTTTATACTAAGATTCTTTTGAGCTATTTAGTGTGTATTGCTATGTCCACCTGTATAGCTGTTGAACAATTTGGCATTATCCATGATTAAGCTGAATCGCTTCAAGGTTGGAGACTGATAGATGGTAGTTTTTAATTATTCTAAGAGCTAAAATCACACCCTTTCTTAGCCTTTTAGGATGTTTTGTCAGTAATGTGATCTTTATTTATGAAAGAAAATAACTTTACATGTTGTATTGCAGAAGATGATAAGAAATCACATGGGTTTGTTTGGACAGACATTAAAACTTGTCTAAATGAAAACAAAAAGAAAATGCTTTCTTTCTGCCGTTGATACGGTGTAGAGATTTGTATGTTTTGTTCTTTCCCATTTCAATACAAAAGAGAAACTTTATGGATTTAATTATTAGCACCTGAACCCCTCTCAAATATGAAGCTTTTAACAATCTGGATACCAATCTATATAGTTATAAATGAGGTTCTTTTGAGTTTTTTAGTAAGGTATTGCTATGCTCACTTACTTGCAAGTATTTTGAACAATTTTTTACTCAAAGCAAGACATTCTATTGCATATGATTTAATACATGCTTAAATTGCAATTCCTCATGGTGGATTAGACTAATTAATAATTTTTAAATTATAATAAGAGCTAAAGTCACAACCTTTTATGAGTTTCCGAGATGTGCTAGTTATTTAAGAAGCAATGCTATATACATATCTTGTGAAAGTAATTAGCTTTACATGTCATTTGGCAGAAGTTGATAAGAAATCAAACGGGTTAGTTTGTATAGGTGTTAAAATTTGTCTAAATGGAAACATAAGGAACAGAGGGCAATTGGATAGCAGATTCCCCTTTACTGTCATCAATATATTGACATTGATGCGGTCTAGAGATTTGAATTTTTTGTTCTTTTCTATTTAAAAAAAAAATAGAGAATCTTTATGTATTTTCTTATTAACACCCAAACCCCTCTCAAATATGAGGCTTTTAGAAATCTCTATACCAATCAGTATAGGATAAGCTTTTTCTTTTTCTTCAAGGGCAGAACTTTGCAAGTTGGATTTCGTGATCCTTCCTAACAAATAACTTATTTAAAGTCTTATGTTGCCTCAAAGAGTGTGAATGGAAACTCTAAGCAATTTGTAACATCTTCTTGTTTCGTTTTGTACTATGAATTTTTATTTTTTGAATGGATCTTTATGTCATGATGAAGGCATGAAAAAAGAAGAGTTATTCTATTGTTAAAAGAGTTCTGCATTTTGTTAATATCACTTCTCAATTTATGCTAATGGTTGTTGGCCATTCATTATATATAGGCTTGATAATCTTGATGTGAATTCCAAATTAGTGTTTGAGTTTCTAGTATCCTAGAATATCTTCACGGTTTACCGACTCAACTTTTTTCATGTTGTGCCTTCTTCGTATTTGATTGGAAGTAGCTGTTTATTTTTCTAGATTTTTTGTGTTTTTCATCAAATTTTCGTTATGCAGGTCTAGATTTGTTTCAAAGCCAGAAAAATTCTTTTCCCGTTGCACCCCAAGAAATTCAGGCCCTAAATCCCGTGATTCTCCACCAAAACGAGGTACTTATGGTTACTTCTTTTTTGGCTTTTATAAGAGTGCTGCTCTTTTCAAATTATATTGACAATACTCTAGTTGCATTACATTTGTAAGGGTCTTTGTGGCATTTGATAATAAATTATTACCCTATCTTTCTATAGACACTGGTATTGCTAATGAGAAAGATTGGGGCATCAGTATGTTAAATGATAATGTCAATGAAACTGGAATAAATGAAGATGGCAGTACATGGTATCGGGAGAGTGGGGAAGACCTTGGTGACAATGGATACCGATGCCGATGGACAAGGATGGGTGGTCATAGCAGTGATAGTACCTTAGAATGGAAAGAAACGGTAAGCATATTCTTAATCTTGTAACTAGTGTATGGTTGTGTTGTTGTGGATCTTGAAGATTGTATCGTAAAATTATACTTGAAAACCTATAATATGGAAACACCTTTTCCAATGACTGACATCTCACATTTTTGCATAAATTAATATTTACCTGATGTGCAATCTCAAGAGTATTATTTGGAGATCCTTCTAGTTCTGGTGCCTCTTAGGCTTGTGCACATCAGAGTTCAAAAGTTTGATGGGCTGTTATGCATTACAAATAATGCTCAAGTATTTTATACATCGTGCTTTTTCTTCTTTGATTTCTAAGTAATGCATATTCTATGTTCATCATTCTTGAAGCAAGATTTTGATATCTTCTTCTTCTTCATTTTTTTTTGTTTTTTTGTGTTTTACTTTAAAGAAGCTGTGATCAGGAAAATGGTGATTAATGTACTAAACTTGTTGATAGGTTTTGTACTCATATGTTAGTTACTTGACATTTCTGCTCATGGTAGTTTCTTATTAGTGCGTGAGAGTTAAGAAAAAACAAGAATAAATGTTGTGCACTAAGCCGAAGCGAAAACCTTAACACAGAACTATAATGCTCTTAACTACATTGATGTCACAATTACAACAAGTGGATGTTTAGCTAAAGAAGAACTACAAGAACTTTTTTCATGTTTAGTCATCACAGAAATTAATTTTCTTTGCTGGATCTGAACACACGTGTTTTTCTCTGGCTAGGCTTGTGGGCTGTTGAGCCAATGATAAGCGTCTAGATTATGGGGAATGTTTACCTATCAAAAATTTAACTTTATTGGAGTCCGGGAATGATTGTGTATTATCATTTATTGAGCTCATGGGTAATTACTAGTTGAATGCCATCTCGATTATTGATCGTGGCTATTTACAGTAAAATAGTTCGTAAGATTTAATTTTGTTGGCTAATAATATGACACATAAACTATTAAAAGGTTAATTGGTTAACCGTGAATACTTAATTCTGATTGATAAAGTATGGGGCCAATAAGTTCCTGCATCCTCTTTAACAAACTATTGTTGAAGAAATGTTTCGAATACAAGTTTCAATGTAGACATTATTTTATAACCTTATCAAGTACCATCCCAGGTGGATGCTTTTAATTGGATTTGTTGATCCTTGACAGTGGTGGGAGAAAAGTGATTGGACCGGATACAAAGAACTCGGTATGAGTTTTTATTTTGAATATGTATTATCTCGCCGCAGTGGTTTTTCTATTTTACAACTGTTTTAGATTATTCTACAGTCACCCTTTATTCTGCACTTCATGAAACATTAAGTTTTCCTTTTGGATGATTGGCAGGTGTTGAGAAATCCGGGAAAAATGTTGAAGGGGACGCGTGGTGGGAAACATGGCGGGAAGTTCTTCACCAAGATGAATGGAGGTTATATACATGTTTTTCTTAGATTTTGTAATCTTACAAGCTGTTGAGTACTGCTTTGTGCTCCGGGAGAATTATTAAAACAATTATGCTGCATTTTCAATCTGCAGTAATCTTGCTAGAATTGAAAGGAGTGCACAAAAACAAGCAAAATCAGGCACAGAGAACGCTGGGTGGTATGAAAATTGGTAAGAGATTGAGAGGAATAATTAGTTTACGTGTTCATGAACAATGCAATTACCTGCACATTAGTTTATTAAGTATGATTTTTTCATATGCAGGTGGGAGAAGTACGATGCGAAGGGTTGGACAGAGAAAGGGGCCCACAAATATGGCAGATTAAATGAACAATCGTGGTGGGAGAAATGGGGAGAACATTATGATGGGAGAGGATCTGTTCTTAAATGGTACATACTTTATCTTGTTGTCTTAAATTTTTAGCGCCCAACTCTTGCCTTCTTGATATAGTGGAGTTTTTATGGGGACACTTTTGTAACCACTAATAGTGTTCGACGACTAAACTGCTGGCACTTTGAAATCCTACGACCAGCTTTTGCCTTTAACCGGTGTTATACATCCTATATCACCTAATTAAAAAAGCAATCTAATTCACCTGAACAAGCAAACAAAACTTTAAAATATGCTCGTTCAAGACATAGTAGTAAAACTAGAATTGCAGCAATAACCTGCAGTAGATAAAGCTTTGTGTTTATGCTGAACTTTGACTTTGCTATTGCATTAGTTATTGGAAATTCTATCAAGTTCCAGAATTTGATGGTGAGATAATTCTAACATTGGTCATCATTATATGTCCTAACTGATGGGCCCTCTAGAATAGGACTTTCATACAATTGAAACTTGACTGATAATAAACAATGTAGCTCAAAAGTATGAGGTTTGATGAACATCTTACTATATTCTCTCCTTTTCACGACATTATTATCATTGATTGTTTCTGGCCTTTGGGGAGTTGGTAAACCATGCCATTTGTGAGAGGGTAAAAAAGTTTGTTTAAACTTCCTTAGCAGTCTTGAGTTGCTAATGACAATGTGATTTATTCTGCTAATTGTTCCATGCTCCTTTTATCAGGACAGACAAGTGGGCAGAGACTGAGCTTGGAACAAAATGGGGTGACAAGTGGGAAGAGAAATTTTTTGCTGGAATTGGTTCGCGACAAGGAGAGACTTGGCATGTGTCGCCCGCCGGTGATAGTATGTCTACCTTTTGTTCATTTGAATTACAACTTCACATTCCAAAATAACTTGGGTGCTAAAACATAAAAACCAATTACTACAAGTTTTTCCTCGTGAAAGTTAAGCTACAAAAAGAAATTCCCCAGCTATATCATAGGAGAAACAAAGATCATAATCATTTACAACACTATGTACATCACCCTCGAGTAGGTAAAAACATGTTTTGGAAATCATTGAAAATGATAAACAATAGAATTATGCATAAGCAAACAATTATAGTTGCATATTCAAACAACTGCAGCTGCATAACAATTTTTTTTTTCTTATGCATATTTAACTTTTACAAAGTATCTAGCAAAAATAGCAAATTGTCTAATCTTGAATGGAGTATTTCACAATTATATAGAAGAGCTTATATAAGGTCATAATATGTATTTCTGTGTTTATTATTTTGAGTTTCAAGGTAACCCAATCATCCAATTCTCTTCTTATTTTCTTTTTCCCAACTATCCAGGATGGTCCAGGACATGGGGAGAGGAGCACTTTGGAAATGGGTATGTCACAATTATGTATTTGAACTAAAATCCAGCCGATTAGATGTCCATTTCCATGACACTTTTACGCTTTAGAAACTTAGAAAGAATGTTGTTTCCATGACTCAGAAAAGTGCACAAGTACGGCAAGAGCACAACAGGTGAAAGTTGGGACATTGTTGTGGATGAAGGAACTTATTACGAGTAAGTCATAGTTTCTTCTAGTATAAGTAGGATTTAACTTGTAACGTGGACATTATCAGTATAACTATAGCAGGTCGTATATCTTATTTTTCAAAAAATTCTATTGATGCTATTAGTGTATAGAAGAAGTTAAACTCATTGATGAATAGTTTTTTACGATATTGAACTAACATGTTTTTACTTGTATTATTTACAGGGCTGAACCTCACTATGGATGGGCAGATGTTGTAGGCAATTCAACCCAATTATTGTCAATCCAACCTCGAGAAAGACCACCTGGTGTATTCCCAAATATGGATTTTGGTCCATCTCTGCCTCCAGAAGATGAGTTGCCTCCCTCCTTGTCACAATGACAAGGTGATTTGTTTTGAAACAAGGTTGATATTGAATGTTGGTAGTTGGCAAGTTTTCAGATTTTTGATTGTAATTGGCAACTCTCATTGTAACAAAACCTACTTTTGCCTATTCATTTATTTCATTCTTTTAGGGATTTAATTTTTTTTTTTCATATTGGTTTTCACCCGGTGTTTCCGTTATTCATTTTAGGCCTGACTAATTTGAGTTCGCAGGAAAGTTTGACTTTAGGGGTAAAATAATTTCCTTAGGATTCAAACTCAAAACCATTGATTAAAGATTAAGGGGTATTTACCACTCGTCATAATATGAAAATAATGTGTGCACGATAGAGCAAATTATATGAAATTGTACTCTCTCAGTTTCAAAATAAGTGGTGTTTTTAGCTTGGACACATTCCTTAAGAAATTACTCTCTTCTAGAAAGTAAAATGTATTTTTACTAACTTACCCTTAATAAATACCTTGAAAATGATGCAATTCTTTAGTAGTTTATAAATCTCTCTCCATTTAAATAAAGATAAAATTGGAAGAACGTCATTAATACCTTCTTGATAATGTGAAACACCATTTACTTTAAAATAAATTTAAAAGGCTAAAATACAACTTATTTTAAAATGAAAGGAGTATTTTTTTTTTTTTTTGGCAATAAATGTGAATATTAACATACCAAAACAAAAATATATACAAACTAAGAGCATCTAGAGTTTTGTTAGCTACAAAACAACTAGACCTCATCTACCTATTACACCATCCCTACAGTAATACCAACCTCTAATTCTATGTATCGGTCCCTGAATGTTCCTCATTTTCTTGCAGTCTATTTGTAACTGCAATCTTACTCGTATGTCCTTCTGAATCTGCCCAAGCCTGGCTGAGGAAGAGTTACGGGGCGTAAAACAAAAAAAATACGTCGACCGGACATACTATGTGTAATGATTCCCCCATTTACGATAAATAATAAATAAAAAGAGAAAAAGAAAAGTCATTCCATTTCGACAAAAGACCCACACCCAAGTTCCATAGCTTCTAGTTCGCTATCCCGATCATGATTTTCCTACCCCCAGAGGGAAAGGTACTTCCCTTTTGGGCCGGTTGTGGGCGAGGAGGGATTCAGAACCCCCGACACCGTAGTTCGTAGCCACGTGCTCTAATCCTCTGAGCTACAGGCCCCACCCTGTCTCCACTGAATCTGTTGTGCAACTATGAACTCAGTATTTACAGCAAGTCTCCGGAATAATTTTCAGTTTCTTGCCTGCCATGTATAATAGATCAGTGCTCCATACATCGCAGCTACTACTTCCTCGTAAATGCATAGTTTCAAAAGGACCAACTTTACAATAACAACATATTAGTTAAAATCGAACTCCAACAATTTTTATTATGAAATAGGTATCTTTTATGTAAAAATTATTAATATTTCATATGACTATAAAAATTTGTTATTAAAAATGAAATGAGAAATTCTAATTTTAATTTTCAAATGAACAAAAAATGAAATAAGTCATCAAAATTAAAAGAATTCATACTCAATTAGACATATTGAATTCAAGTCATTAAAAATTAAAATAATTCTATCAAGAGTATCAATTTCAAAAATGAGTCATGCAATATGAGAGTCTAAATTTAGTCGGGCGCAAATATTGGAAACTGAAAATTTAAAAAATAAAAAATAAATAATGCTTTTTTATAAAAATGGCATCCAGCATAAAAATGATACATGTGGCAGCAGATGAAGACTTGTAACTTGATTCTTTACTTATTTCATACCGAAAAGAATTACAGGAAATCGTTCCATAACACTATATAGTTTTGGGTCAAATAAATAATTTGTGCTAATTACATCTGTCATAAGCCATGACTTGTGTCGTCTACATTGAGATTAACAAATATAAAAATTTAAATTAAACTAACAGAACATATGTCAATTGCTAGATCTACTTTACAGGGTTTCACTTTTTAAACCTTTATTCCCTTTATTTATTCCTCCTCGATTTCCATAATTAATTCCTCCTTCATCTGCATTTCATTTCTTCTTCTTTTTTTTTTTCCTCTCGATTTTTATTTAACAGAACTAATTTTAAAAAAAGACGTAATTTCTAATTAGACAACTAATTAACAGATTATTGGATTCAAGTCGGTAGCGGTGGGTAAAAATAGGTTTGATCTATAAATTAAATCGAAAAAAATATTATTAATTTATTGATATTGAGTTATCGGGCTAAAAATTTTTAAACGATTTGCTATCGGTTCGATTGTTGATTTTAAAATTTTAATTAATAGTTAAATCAATAACCTAATAAAATTACACTGAAATT